>CAMOHE010049969.1:18262-64440 GCA_946598075.1 Artocarpus hirsutus | reverse complement strand
TGGTATGGATAATGCGGTATCACTGTACTATGATAACAGTGCGGCGGTAGCTAATGCTAAAGAACCAAGATTTCACAAGAAGAGTAAGCATATTAATCGAAAGTATCATGTGATAAAGGACTTCATTGAGGGCAGGCATGTCAAGGTGTGCAAAATCGCATCAGAGGACAATTTAGCTGATCCATTCACGAAGACACTTACTGGGAGAGTCTTTGAGAGGCATGTGGAAGCTATGGGGATGCGTAATTTGTCATATTTACTCACTTAGTGCAAGTGGGAGATTGTTAGACATGTATGCCCTAAGGAGTAAAAATGTAATGAGTTTTTGGAGACATTTTTATCAATAAAGAAATCATTTCTTATTTATATACCAAATCTTGTCATCTTTACGTTCATATTTGTTGAATGTATGATAAGCAAACAATAGTCTGAGACTGTCAGTCTAAACCTTTAAGAATTGGGCATATGATGGACAGATTATGCGGAAGATACGATTCTTAAGGTGACGATCTAAATCATAAGATCGGCAATCGAGGGAATAAAGTTGGGTGCTTTATTCGTGTAAAGATTTTATGTTGTCTATATCCCTATTGGGAGATGGTTAGTCTTGACCATCGGAGGTGGACTCCATGAATAGAAACATTGGCACGTTGTCATAGGTGACGATGTGTTGGATCAAGACATAAAGTGAATTGATTTGGATTAATAATTCTGTCTTGGCAACTCGATTCACTTTAGACAATCATTTGTATTGTATCTTAATCCTGAGATGAATAGTGGGCCCGTTGTCTTGACTTGTGCTTTTTGATGTACCAAAGGGTGACACCCACATCTTAATAGTGGTATGCATGCCGGTACGTTGGAGGCATGACTCTTGATGACGTAGACCTATTATTCAAAGATATGGAATCCATAGCTCCTCTTTAGGAGTAGTGATATCCTCTTATATACGTTATCCTGAAATTGGAAAACTGGAGCGCTCAACCATTTGGATGCATAGGTGTAACCGAATGGTATACTATCTTTGGATGGTAAGTTTTTCTATGGTGAGATAATGGAACGTAAGATAAAAATAATCAGGAAGGTAAGACAGAACTTGTCCTTAAGCTAATTATGGATAATCTTATGGGGATACGATACACTATGATATGTCATGGAGACTTAGCTATACGTGCTTCGTAATTCTATAAAGTTCGAGAGTGCAGCTCCAAGCTTTTAGTAGAGTAGTGTTGGAGTTAATAATTATGAAATGTATGTCTGGGATATTGGGTTTCATAATTATCGGGAGCTTGAACTATATAGGTCCATTTGGTCCCCTTTGCTAGCTCATAAAATCCTATAACGATACGGCATGCTTTTACAATAATTGGTGACTTATGTCAAATTTATTAGATTGGTTGAAATTTGAAGAATCAAATAATTCATGTCTGTTTATCGGTTGAATTAATTTTGTGACAAAATTAAATCAAGATAAACTTGTTGAATTATTGGGATCGGATAATTCTTGTCTGTTTATCAGTTAATTTAATTTCAGATAAATTAAATCAAGATAAACTTGTAGAATTATTAAGAATCTATTTATTATCCTAGAGATTATCTAGATAAAGTTGTTTTAATTAGATAACTTCTCTATTGGGTTATTTGAATTAAAACCGAGGCTTTATCCTATAGAATCTTGGGTGGAAAATAAAAGATTCGCATGATTTTTATTTCGGCAGTTCTACATGTCAATCTTAAAGTTCGGCCTGCCGATGGGGCAAGTTTGGCCTGCCTATGAAAAAGTTTGGCCTGCCTATGCGCGAATTAAAAATCATGCATTTTCACGCGTTTTTACGCGTATCTTATCCGATATTGACCCGAATTTGGTTCTGTTTTGAATTTTTGAGACCTTATCTAATAAGGAATGACCCTAGACCGAACCTCTATGAATAGGGAGTGAGTCTAATGAGTTATTGAGATCAATTGAGAGATTAAGAGTGATACTCTACTGGTGAGAATCTGAAACTCCCTGAGAGCTCTTGTTCACAAATCACGAACACTAGATTTGGGTTCTCTCAATTGGTTGGAAGGAGAGTCACCTTGAGGAAGAGCTGCACGTGTGAGCCCACACTCACTCCGATCGTGGATAGAGAATAGCAAAGAAGACCAGTTGGTTGAGCCTCTTCTGGAACGTTACTTTTCTACACAGATTTTGGGAGCTTTTCGGCGAATACAAGGTCAGTAAGATCAGGTTAATTTATACATATAGCATGTCAAACTTGTGCTTTGGAAAATACTCTAATTTAAAATTTTTAAAATTCCACTGCGTATTATTTTTCCAACACCTCGACCACAAGGAAGGGATTTTTATCATGTACCAGATTGGATCTCCAAGAGATTAAGGTATTTTAGCGTGATTTATGGTTGCACACCCCTAGGTGGTGATTATAAATCGTTAATAAAAATTGAAAAGATGGCTATACACTCATGTTAATTTTATTATTAACCTCCCCTAGAAGCTCTGTTAATAGAATTAATGGCCAAAGAAACGATTATTAATATATGCTGGATCATACAGGTCTTGGATGGCATATATTAATCAAGAGGGGATCTGTGTTCCTGATTGAATTTGACATAACTCCCTTAAGAGTTTGTTGAATTCTGAGTCAGGATTTATCGTTGTAAGGTTGTAATATTTTCAAGGTTTTGACACATAAACACATTTGTATGTTTTTACATGATTGTGTTATCTTACTAAATTATTATGATATGTTTGCTTATGTTTGGTATATGATTCTTTATTGTAGATTAAAAATGTCTAAAAACACTTTATCTTCAAATCTTGACAAAAACCAATTAATCGGAGAGAATTATAATGATTGGAAACGGAACCTAGATATTGTCCTCTCCTTTGAGAAACTGAAATTTGTGCTGACAACCCCTTGTGCTCCCAAGCCTACGAGAGATTCCACCAATGAGCAATTCCAAGTGTATGATTGTTGGAAAGAAGCAAACGATCAAGCCTGCTACTATGTTATGGCCAACATGAATAATGTGCTGCTGGGTCAACATGAAGATTATGAGACTGCGAAGTAGATCATGGATAATCTTGAAGACAGGTTTGGAGGCTAGGCCCTAACAAATCAACAAAGGGTGCTTTGGAAACTCTTAAACTGTAAGCAAAGGCTGGGGAGATTTGTAAAGGAGCACATGATGTTGGTCATGGGTTACCTCGTTGAGGCTCAAACCAATGGAGCTGACATCAATACTGAAACTCAGATGACTATGGTCTTTAAGACTCTATCTAAGGAGTTTATTCCATTTAGAGCTACTTTTAATTTGAGCAATAGATAGGATATGATCTTAACAGAATTAATAAAACAGTTACAGGAGTTCAAACTGCTGATCAGGGAGTCTCCTGTCGGTTTAAACCTTCAAGAATTGGGCATGTAATGGATAGATTATACGAAAGACATGATTCTTAAGGTGACGGTCTAAATCATAAGATCCACAATCGAGGGAATAAAGTTGGGCAATTTATTCATGAAAAGATTGTTATGTTATCTATATCCCTATTGGGAGATGGTTTGTCTTAACCATCAGTGGTGAACTCCATGAATAGAAGCATTGGCACATTGTCATAAGTGACGATGTGTTCAATCGGGACATAAAGTGAATTGATTTGGATTAATAATTCTGTCTCAGCAAATCGATTCACATTAGACAATCATTTGTATTATATCTTAATCCTAAGATGAATAGTGGGCTTGTTGTCTTGACTTGTGTCTTTTGATGTACCAATGGGTGACACCCATATTTTAATAGTGGTATGCATGCTGGTAGACCTGTTATTCATAGATATGAAATCCATAACTCCTCTTTAGGAGTAGTGATATCCTCTTATATGCATTATCCTATAATTGTAAGACTAGAATGCTCAACTATTTGGATACATTGGTGTAACCGAATGGTATACTATCTTTGGATGGTAAGTTTTTCGATGGTGAGATAATGGAACGTAAGATAAAAATAATCGGGAAGGCAAAACAGAGCTTGTCCTTAAGCTGATTATGGATAATCCTATAGGGATACGATACACTCTAATTGTAATGACTAGAAATTAATTAAGTGTTATTAGAATGTTAAATGGTGGATTAGTGTGCCATAATGAGTATTTTAAACTTAATTTGATCATTTTGTGAAATCTCTAAATTTATGTTATTTTTATTCTTTTAATGATTTTTTAATTACTCTTAATTATTTTTTATTGTTATTTGGAATTTGAAACAAAACAATTTGTCAAATACCAAATAGGTCTCATTTGAAACCAGTGTGCTACTACACACGGTTTTGTGCAGCCAATTGTCCTTCTCTCCCTCTATTTATCTCTCACTCTCCCTCTCATTCTCACTCACTCTCTCACTCTCGTCTCTCTCTCTCTCGGTATCTCTCACTCTCTCTCATTCCCTCTCAAAAATTTTGAAACAAAAATCAATTTCAAGCTTCAGGTTAGTGGATTGAAGGCTTGGGAACGAGATTTAGCAACTACACTACGATTCAAAGCTTTGATTCGAGGTTAGTTTTGAAATTTCTAAACTTTTATAAATTTTTCAATTTTCTTGCATTTTGAAATTTAAGCTTTCCTATGCTTAGAAAAACCCCAATCTAGGTTAGAAGAACTTAGAATAACTAGAATACAAACTTTGTTTGATCAAAAACAGATTTAAATCAAGATTTTTTATTTTTCTCCATTTTTCTCTATTTTTAGATTTTTTCAAAAAAATTTTGTTTAAAACTTGTTTTAAAGCATTAAAAAGTAATCTACTATGTTTTTCTATCAATTATGATCATTATTCATGCCTGGGATTTAAGAAAATAGGTTAAAATTGAGATTTGGGCTCGAGAGGCCAAATTTTCAAGCTTGGAAAATTCTAAAATTTTTCTAGATCGACAGGTTGAATTTCGTATTCGGTAGGCCGGATTCATCCGTCTTGCAGGCTGTAATTGGAAAAGTTCGACCGACTGGATCTGGTTTCTGACAGGCCTAATTGTACAGTTTGGCTGGTCGAACCAAGGGATCGGCAGGCCGATCGAGCATGGTGAGATTTTGTAATTTTTCACCCATTTTCACCGTTTTGATCCCCGATTGAAATTTTGACTTTGTAAAATGGTTTTATAAACTTAAATGGCACATTAGGACACCATGAGATGATTTAGTAACATATAATATCTAGCGCTAGATACTAATAGACCTAGTTTTCATTTAAGGTTATGCATGGATCTGTAGAGCTAACGTATAGCGGACCAAGATTACAGTAAGGGACACCGGCACGAGTATTGAGGTAGGACTTCTACCCCTTCCTTGGTAGTTAGTTTTAAATGTTTTGACCTCAAAGAATTTTAACAAAAATATTTTTAATGATTGGTTGAAAATAGATTTTTTATTGATTGATTTCATAACTGGTAGAATTGAAGTGATTTTCATAATAAACCTTATAATGAATGTAAATGATTATATTTGGTAAAAAGAGGTTTTAATGATTATAGAAAGATATATATAAATATATTTAATATCAGAGATCGGGTCGCGTAGTGCAAGACCTTAGGGGCAGGTCCCAAAACCCAGCTAGGCCACTACGGTGATGAAAAACATATGGTTTGCCTAGGAAAAAAAATGGTATTCTTTCTGGCCGACCAATAAACTATTTTGGTAAGATAAACTTTTATTAAATTTTCATCTATTTAATTATTTGTTCCAGTTCGTGTTCTATATGTATTTATTTGAATAATGAGATTTCTTTTGAAATAAAATGTTTTAAAAATGTAGTCCTACTGAGCCTTTCGCTCACATTTTACTTGTTTTAAAACCTTTTCCCCGCCAGGTGGAGTTTAGCTTAGGATTGGAGAGGAGTACATAGATAAGTCATTCGAGCTGTAAGAAAACCTAGTAGGTTATTCAAATTATAAAATGAAGTCATGTTTAATCTTAACTTTCTTTTTCTTCATTTTAGACTGTGGTTGTAATTTGATATTGTCAATACCATGTGTGTGCACAAAATGTGGGTCAGTGGGAGTCATTCTTGTCTCACCTTATATTTTTATTATTTTCTTATTGCTTATTTTGTTATCCTTATTTGTTCAAATATTATAGTTGCTCGCTTTAAATAAAAGATTTTAAAATTTTCACATTTTTATAAATAAATTCCTTAATTCTTAAACCCATGTTTTAACTAAATTTCTATTTAATTAAATTGCCACGTCACCTCCTGTACTATGGGACGTGATAGAAAAGTATTAGAGTTCAAGGTTATGAACCTTAGGAATTGTGCACACATAGGTACGGCAATGAAATACCACTGATAGTCTAAATTTTGCTTTCAAAGTGAGAGAATGGCACCTAGACGTCGCTCGACAGCTGACGTCGAGTTCATCTAGCAGCGGGCGCAGCAAGCCCTACAGCTTTCGTTGCCATTATTGTCAGCAGCCGGGACACATCAAGAGGAATTGCCCGATCTGGAGTGTTCGCCTAAGATTTCAGACCCGAGAAGGAGCTAGTTGTCAGCCCCAACCTCAGACTCTACCTCAGTCGCAATAGTACCCTTAGCTTCTGTTCCATCAGTTCTTTCCTCAGCAACTGTCATATTTAGCATAAGGACACCAACCGCAGAACTTTCAGCATAACGTCCCTTAGTATCAAGCGCCGAGTACAGCCAGTGTGCAGTCACCTTCATCGTAGCAGTATCAACCAACTAACCCAGGATCTAGTGGTATTGGTAGAGGTAAAGGAAAAGCTCTAGTGTAGGTTCACACGATGACATCGGGTAGTTCAGATGCCTAGACCAGTAACGTAGTTGTCGATGGTATGATTATGGTTTCCCAGTCTTTAGCACATGTGTTATTTGATACTGGTGCCACTCATTCTCTCATTTCGAGCTCTTTTGTACATGCCTTGGGATTAGAAATAGAAAAGTTTGATGAACCCTTAGTTATAGCTTCATCGGCGGGTGTGTGTGAATAGTATTTGTAAAGCTTGTAAAATAAAGATTAGGGATGAGATTTTAAGAAGTGATTTGATTGTAATCACCATGAGTTCATATGATGTAATCCTGGGAATGGATTGGTTGTCCAGATACAATGCAGTCGTAGACTGTCAACTTAGGAAAGTAACTTTAGTGTCCGATAGGGGGCGGCAATCACTTACCAAGGTGGTGCTGGTCAGCTGATGAGTAAGCGTCTTGTAAGGGCGTGTCTTGGAGGGCTAAAAAAAGCAGCTTCTAATGCCTTCCTTAGGAGAGTCTAGTGCCATGGGTAGAAACGCAACAGTTCCAATGGTAGATGAATTTGAAGATGTCTTCCCCGACGAGTTGCCAGGATTACCACCGCATCGGGAGATCGAATTTGGTATTGAATTGCTTTTGGGAACAGCACTGATTTTTGTAGTACCTTATCGGATGGTGCTGGTAGAAATAAAAGAACTCAGAAAGCAGCTTCAGGAGCTTACTGATAAGGGATACATCTAGAATAGTACATCACCATGGGGAGCACCGACTTTGTTTGCAAAAAAGCATGATGGACCCTTAGGCTATGTATAGATTATCGACAGCTGAATCGAGTTACGATGAAGAATAAGTACCCTTAACCTAGGATCGATGAATTGTTTGATCAGTTGGGAGGTTCGCGATACTTCTCAAAGATAGACTTAAGGTCAGGATATCATCAACTCAGGATTAAGGAAGAAGACATTCCCAAGACAGCTTTCAGGACTCGGTATGGACACTTTGAGTTTTTAGTAATGCCGTTTTGATTGATGAACACTCTGGCAACCTTCATGGATATGATGAACAGGATATTCAGGCCTTACTTGGATCAATTTGTGATCATGTTTATTGACGACATCTTGGTTTATTCTAAGACTTGGGAGGAGTATGAGCAGCATCTCAGAACCGTTCCCCAGATTCTGTGGGAGCAACAGTTGTATGCTAAGAAGGAAAAGTGTGAATTCTGGTTGATAGAGGTCAAATTTCTGGGTCATGTCATCTCCGATCATGGTATTTCGGTGGATCCGTCTAAGATAAAAGCCATAGTAGAATGGGAACGACAGAGAAATGTGGCAGAGATCCGTAGCTTCTTGAGAGTTACAGGGTATTATAGGAAATTTGTAAAGGATTTCTTGAAGATAGCAACACCGTTGACAAGATTGATCAAGAAGAATGTCAGGTTCGAGTGGGATGAAGAATGTGAGCATGCTTTTCAAGAATTAAAGAATCGATTGACCTCAGCACCAGTATTGATTATTCCTAGTAGTGATGAGCCGATGAGGTTTACACAGATGCATCAGGACGCGGGCTTGGATGTGTGTTGATGCAACATGGACGTGTGGTGGCGTACAGATCGAGACAGCTATGACCTCACAAGCGAAACTGCCCTACTCATGACTTAGAGCTCACGACAGTGATTCATGCACTGAAGATCTGGAGATGTTATTTGTACGGGGCGACATTCCAGGTTTTCTCTGATCATAAGAGTTTGAGGTATTTGTTTACTTAGAGGGATTTGAACTTAAGGCAGTGAAGATGGATGGAGTACATGGAGGATTATGATTTCGCGCTACAGAATCATCCCTAGAAAGTTAATATAGTCGCGAATGTGCTTAGTCAGAAGTCTTCAAGGATATTTGCATGTTTGGCTCTTGAAGATTAGAAAAGAGATGCAACAATAAGTGAGTATGGGCAGCAATACTGCGGAGACTACGATCATGTTTCGGTATATCATATGGAGACGACCCCAACTCTTGTTCAGATGGTGAAGCAAAATTAGTGGCAAATCCAACATCTTCAGGGAATTTGGATGCGAATTTAGAACGGAGAGCAGTTCAAAGAATGGAGGATACATGCGGATGGATCGTTGTACTTCAGGGGGCATTTAGCAGTTCCAGCAATCGCGAAAGTAACGAAGGCTGTTATGGATGAAGCTCACAAGTCTTAGTTCGCTATTCATCCTGGAAGTACAAAGATGTACCATGATCTTAAGAGCCAATATTGGTAGAGAGGTATGAAGATGGATGTCCGGGAGTACGTGGCCAAATGTACTACTTGTCTTTAGGTGAAGACCGAGCACCAGAAGCCGGCAGGTCAGCTTCAGCCACTTTCTATTCTAGGGTGGAAGTGGGAGCACGTGACGATGGATTTTCTTACCGGATTGCCAAGGACGGAGCAAAGACATGATGCGGTTTAGGTCGTGGTCGATAGGTTAATGAAGTCAGCTCATTTCATTCCATTCAGGTCGACTTGTTTGAGAAGAGTTCTCAAGGAATTGTATATGCCGAACATAGTAAGGTTGCACAGAGTTCCTTTATCCATCACATCAGATAGAGATACCGGGTTTAATGCCAAGTACTGGAGGAGCTTTTAGGAGGCTATGGGTGCATATTTGAATTTTAGTACAACGTTTCATCCCTAGACCGACGGGCAATCTGAGTGGGTTATTCAAATTCTCGAAGACATGTTACGTGCTTGCGCATTAGTCTTTGGCAGAAACTGGAAGAAATATCTACATCTAGCGGAGTTCACATACAACAATAGCTATCAATCGAGTATCAGTATGGCACCGTTTGAAGCACTATATGATGACAGTGTCGATCATCGGTATGTTGAGGTAAACTAGAAGAAAGAGTTATTCTTGGGCCAGATGAGATTCGTGACAGCAATGAGAAGATCGCTGTAATTCGGAATCGATTGAAGGCAGCTCAGAATCGACAGAAGAGTTATGTGGATAGAAGGTGTCAACCATTGGAATTCGAAGTAGGAGACTTTGTACTCTTGAAGGTATCACCTTGCAAGGGCATTTCACAATTCGAAGTAAGTGGAAAACTCACACGAGGATATATTGGACCATTTGAGATTACCCAACATGTTGGTGTGATTGCTTATTGACTCAACCTTCCTCCGAAACTTTCGCATGTTTACGACGTATTCCACATGTCAATGCTTAGGATGTAAAACCCGTCGATTTTCATCTAACGAATATGTCAAATGAGTAACGATGTTAAGTAATTGCTTAATTGATATATGTTATGATTTATGATGTAATGGTGCTAACCATTTATTTTAAGTGTTATGACAGGTGACGGTCACGTGGAATCGATATGCTCAAAGTGTTCATGTTGTTAATGTTGTATGTTTAATTATAATTTCTGTGATAATTAATGCTTTGATGAATTCTAGTATGTTAAGGCAGATCGACAGACTAGACCATTTAGTTCGGCAAGCCGAAATGATCCTCATGGAACGGTAGGCTGATGAATATAATCAACAGGCCGAACCTCAAACATTCGGCAGGCTGAACTGAGTGATCGGCAGGTCTAAGACTGCTGATGAGCAATCAGTAGAAATCACCCAAAATTGGTGATTGAGATGATTGGATAATTGGAAGATGATTTTTAACTGATTGGCACATTTTTGGCTTAATTTCCTCATATTAGGAAATGAAATATTTGACTTTTTGATTGATTGGATTTAATTGATGAAGTTTCCCATTTTAAAAGGTAAAATATGGTAAGTAAGCTAAATCAATTTGACTTTATCCAATCCTCTCCACTCTCCATGCAAAATTAGCCCAATTTTAGTTTGAAATTTTCTAATAATTATGGAGGAGACGAGTATTCCTTTTTACGTTATTTCATTTTCACGAAAACTACCTCTCACTATCATTCTTTTTCCTCTCTAAAAATTTTCTCAGAAACACTCTATTTCCCTTTCTTTCTCCACGTCCTCCTTTTCTTTTTCTCTTTAATTTTGGTTGCAATATATTTGAGAAAAACATTGAAAATTTCTTTGGGTGAATTCGAAGGAGTTTAAGGAGAATTTGTTTTAAGGTAAGGGTTCATTCTCGGTATTTTGAAAATGCATTTTTTCTCCTTATTTCAACTGCCATAGTTTTGCCTAGGAATTTTCGTTTGCACTGAATTTTTAATATGTTATTTATGCATGTGTTACGTAATGTTTTGCTGAATTTCAAGTTAATTGGATTTTTTTATGAAAAGTCATGAATTTTCTTCTCTTCGTCACTCACAGTAAATTATTGCTGATCGGTTGTATTGCACATATGTATGGGTGTTGTTCTTAATGCTAATGAAGGTTATTTTCCACGAAATTTGGTGAATATGTTCATGTATATGTTAAGTAACGGACTGAAAAGTATGTTGACGATTTAATGAAAATTTTATGTGTTATGGAATTTTTATTTTAGCTAGGTTTTTAGATGGTTTTAATGGTAAATTGTTAAACTTTTGTGATGTGATGTTTTTGTATGATTTTATGAATTTATTTGATAATGAAATATTTTGTACTTCTGTAGTTATATGTTAATATGTTGTCTTAAGAATTTTAGAGCCCAAATAATTTTATTTCTAATTTTTGGAATATGATAAATGTATATAACTCACTGCTTACACATAGGAAGTTATTTTTGGTCCCTGGATTCTAATGCACGGTTTGAACTGTTTTAGATTTTATTTGAAGGTGATTTTTGGATATATTATAATTATAGGCGTCTACTATATGTGATAATTTTTGTAGAATTTCTATAGCATGGATATTGTGATAAATGGACCTAAGTTATGAATTGTTTACTGCCTAACTATTGCTGACAGATTTCATGTTATGATATGTATGACTTGCTTTAGATATCAAATGGAATTTTTATGACTAATGAAAAATTTATGGTAATATGTTTATGTTATCTTCATTCTTGCCAAATTTGGTACCCAAATTATATGTGAATGTAAAGTTATTAAATTTTAAATTCATGAAGGTCAGGAAAAATATTTATGTTGATAGTTTTGTTCTAATGATTCATGGGTAGTAAAACATAATATGAATTATGATTGCAAGAGATGAATGTATGTGTGATGTTACATGAATGGATGTTATGTTGTGGTGATTAATTCATTGAAAATAAATGTTAATTGCCATTTTTATGAATGTATGATATGAACACAATGTGAAGTGAGCACATTGAGACCGTGGCATCGTCACCTACAAAATTAAGGTTAAGTAAGCTTATTAAGGTAAGTACATTCTCACCTGCAACATGATATGGATTGTGAAAGTATGAAATTAAGTTTATGATGATAAGTTATGAAAAGTTTGAAATCTATGTTCATGATGGTTTTATGATGATTTCTCATGATGATTTTACGTGAAGTATTATTATAAATTTTTTAAGGTATGAAAGTTTATGCATGTTTTGATGATAATATTTTTCAAAGCATGAAAGTATAATATGTATATATGTATCACCTAAATAAGTGTTACACACCCATTGATATGTTAAGTTATGATATGAAATGCTATGATGTCATGTTTGGTTTGGGATTAGCTATTTCTCTCCTCTCATGACAGCGCGCCTATGATGATGATTTTATGGTGCAACACTTGGGCCCTTAAGATAAAATGAATAAAGTTTTAATATAGACAATGTAAAGAAAGATATGTTCCTATGAAAATGTGCCTAGTGCACCATTATGACGACGACGATGATGATGTTCATAAAATGTTTTTTTTTAAGTTGTGAGATTTACAAATGTACTTACTAAGCATTAGCTTGATCAAGTTTTACATCATGTTGCAGATAAAGGTAAGAGAGTTATAGAATAGGCGGAGGACATTGACGGGCGTGTGAGCTAAGGACGATGATTGCAAATGGAAAAAGCCAAGGAAGAAGTTCCCCTTTTAAATTTTTTGAACTATGTTTTATAATTTTTAGATTTGGACTTTTAAGATTTAAACTATCATATTTTAAATTTTATAGTTTTACCATTTATCCTTCGCCTTTGAAACAACAAGACTGGTTTTTAAACAAATTTTTTTTTTACAGTTTGGCCTACCGACCATTACTGGTCGGACTGCCGATTACCCTGTATTGGCCTATCGATCTAACGAATTTTAAAACCCTATTTTGCAAAGCCTCGGGCGGCCTGTCGATTGATGACCATCAGACTGCCAGACAAGTTTGGCTTGCCAAAGTGTGAAGTTCGGCCTGCCGGACTGTACAAGCAAATTTTAAATGTTTTGATCTTTTATGGAATTAATGTTTGATATGATAAACTATTTAAAGAATATTCATATATGAGTAATATATTAAATATTATTGTATAAAAAAAGTGTATACATGGAACCTAGGTATGTTTTCCAATTTATGTTTTCAAATTATGTTTTCTAATACATGTTTTAAAATAAGTTGTTTCACTTCAATTAAATTAATAGTTGAATGAATGAATGTAACGTTATCTGTGATGTCCATAAGGGGGCGTTACATCGAAAGTGTCTGCCTGAGCAGGACAAGTTCGTTTCATTCCAAGACGTATAGATTCAAAAAGACACGACATATGAAGAAGTGCCGATCTGGATCATCGACCGTAAAGTCATTAGCTTATGCCATTGTGAGATTCCGTTAGTTAAGGTCATGTGGCAGCATCATGGGGTTGATGAAGCCACTTGGGAGTCAGAGTTGGATATGCGGGGATTGTATCCGCATTTGTTATGTTTTTGAATTGATTTGTAAATTTCGAGGACGAAATTTATTTTAGGGATGGAGAGTTGTAATGACCTGAAATTAATTAAGTGTTATTAGAATGTTAAATGGTGGATTAGTGTGCCATAATGAGTATGTTAAACTTAATTTGATCATTTTGTGAAATTTCTAAATTTATGTTATTTTTATTCTTTTAATGATTTTTTAATTACTCTTAATTATTTTTAATTGTTATTAGGAATTTGAAACAAAACAATTTGTAAAATACTAAATAGGTCCCATTTGAAACTAGTGTGCTACTACACACGGTTTTGTGCAGCCAATTGTCCTCCTCTCCCTCTATTTATGTCTCACTCTCCCTCTCATTCTCACTCACTCTCATCTCTCTCTCTCTCGGTATCTCTCACACTTTCTCATTCCCACTCAAAAATTTTGAAACAAAAATCAATTTTAAGCTTTGGGTTAGTGGATTGAAGGCTCGAGAATGAGATTTAGCAACTACAACTACGATTTAAAGCTTTGATTCGAGGTTAGTTTTGAAATTTCTAAACTTTTCTAAATTTTTCAATTTTCTTGCATTTTGAAATTTAAGCTTTCCTACGCTTAGAAAACCCTCAATCTAGGTTAGAGGAACTTAGAATAACTAGAATACAAACTTTGTTTGATCAAAAACGGATTTAAATCAAGACTTTTCATTTTTCTCCATTTTTCTCTATTTTTGGATTTTTCCAAAAAAATTTATTTAAAACTTGTTTTAAAGCATTAAAAAGTAATCTACTATGTTTTTCTATCAATTATGATCATTATTCATGCTTGGGATTTGAAAAAACAGGTTGAAATTTGAGATTTGGGCTCGAGAGGCCAAATTCCCATGCTTGGAAAATTCTAGAATTTTTTTGGATCGGTAGACCGAACTTCGTGTTTAGCAGGCCGGATTCAAAGGGTTTGGCAGGCCAGATTCATCCGTCCGGCAGGCCAAACTTGGAAAAGTTCGGCCGATCGAATCTGGTTTCCGGCAGGCATTGTAATTTTTCATCTGTTTTCACTGTTTTGAACCTCGATTGAAATTCTGACTTTGTAAAATAGTTTATAAACTTAAATGGCATACTAGGACACCATGAGATGATTTAGTAACATAGAATATCTCGCGTTAGATACTAATAGACCTAGTTTTTATTTAAGGTTGTGCGTGGATCCACAGAGCTAACGTATAGCAGACCGAGATTATGGTGTGGGACACCGGCATGAGTATTGAGGTAAGACTTCTATCCCTTCCTTGGCAGCTAGTTTTAAATGTTGTAAAAAGATATTTTAATGATTATAGAAAGATATATATAAATATATTTAAGGGCATGATGCCACATCAGAGATCGGGTCATGTAGTGTGTGACCTTGGGGGCAGGTTCCGAAACCCAACTGGGCCACTACGGTGGTGAAATACATATGGTTTGCCCAGGAAAAAAGAAAATGGTATTCTTTCTGGCCGACCAATAAATATTTTGGTAAGATAAACTTTATTAAATTTTCATATATTTAATTATTTGTTCCAGTTCGTTTTCTATATGTATTTATTTAAATAATGAGATTTCTTTTGAAATAAAATGTTTTAAAAATGTAGTCCTACTGAGCCTTTCGCTCACATTTTACTTGTTTTAAAACCTTTTCCCCACTAGGTGGAGTTCAGCTAAAGATTGGAGAGGAGTACACAGACAAGACATTCGAGCTGTAAGAGAACCCAGTAGGTTATTCAAATTATAAAATCAAGGCATGTATAATCTTAACTTTCTTTTTCTTCATTTTGGACTGTGGTTGTAATTTGATATTGCCAGTACTATGTGCATCTACAAAATGTGGGTCAGTGGGACCCATTCTCGCCTCACCTTATATTTTTATTATTTTCTTTTTGCTTATTTTGTTATCCTTATTTGTTCGAATATTATAGTTGTTCGTTTTAAATAAAAGGTTTTAAAATTTTCACATTTTTATAAATAAATTCCTTGATTCTTAAACCCATGTTTTAACTAAATTTCTATTTAATTAATTTAATTAAACTACCAGGTCACCTCTCATACTCCAAGGCATGACAATAATATGTCATAGAGACTTAGTTATATGGGCTTCGTAATCTATATAGTTCGAGAGTACAACTCCAAGCTTTTAGTGGAGTAGCGTTGGAGTTGATAAGTATGAAATGTATATCTGGGATATTGGGTTTCATAATTATCGGGAGCTTGAACTATATAGGTCCATATGGTCCCCTTTGCTAGCTCACAAAATCCTGTAACGATATAACGTGCTTTTCCAATATTTGGTGACTTATGTCAGATTTATTATATTTGTTGAAATTCGAAAGAATCAAATAATTCATGTCTATTTATCAGTTGAATTAATTTTGTGACAAAATTAATTCAAGATAAACTTGTTGAATTATTGGGATTGGATAATTCTTGTCTGTTTATCAGCTGATTTAATTTTGAATAAATTAAATCAAGATAAACTTGTAGAATTATTAGGAATTCATTTATTTTCCTAGAGATTATCTAGATAAAATTGTGTTAATTAGATAACTTCTCTATTAGGTTATTTGAACTAAAACTGAGACTTTATCCTATAGAATCTCAGGTGAAAAATAAAAGATTTACTGAAATTTTTATCGACAGTTTAACATGCCAATCCTCAAGTTCAGCCAGCTGATGGGGCAAGTTCGACATGCCTATTAGATAGATCGGCATGCCGATCGCGCGATAAAAAGATCACACGTTTTCATGTAGATTTCATTAGATATTGATCTGAATTTGATTCTAATTCGAATTTTAAGGCATTATCTGATAAGGACTGACTCATCGACCTAACCTCTATAAAAAGGAGTGAGTCTCATTATTATTTAAATCAATTGAGAGATTAAGAGTGAAACTCTGCTGGTGAGATTCTAAAACTCCTTGAGAGCTCTCGTTCACAAATCACAAACACTAGCTTTGGGTTCTCTCAATTGGTTGGAAGGAGAGTCAACTGGTGGAAGAGCTGTACGTGTGAGTCCACACTCACTTGGATCGTGGATAGAGAATAGCAAAGAAGACCAGTTGGTTGAGGCTCTTCTAGAACATTACTTCTCTTCATGGATTATGAGAGTTCTTCGGCATTCAGAGGTTAGTAAGATCTGATTAATTTATGCATATAGTGTGTCAAACTAATGTTTTGAAAAATACTCTGATATAAAAAAAATTTAAAATTTCACTATGCACTATTTTTCAACAAGATTTGGTTCAAAACCATATATATACATATATCTAAATTCAAAAAAAAAATCATATTTATTAAAATTTTAAATTATTCAATTAATTATTTAACTTTGTATCCAAATAGGAAAAGACAAAAAGTGGTCCCACCACACATGTGTCATACACAAAATTTAAATTATATTTAAATAATCTCATTATTCAAATATTATCAATTAACTAATTTAAAAACCATATTTAACTAATCTTATTAATTAAATATAATCAATTAATTAACTAATGCTCAGTTAAATGTGACAATATTTATCACATTATGTTATGTGTCACTAAGAACATTTTTCTATATCATATTAATATCTTAAGTGTGAAATAATTAATTCAGAATTCAATAATTCTATATTAAATATGTATAATTCATTCTATGCATTAAATCCAATATAGTGTTATAGAGGTGGCATTAGGGACCTATAGACCTATAACCCAAGCTCTAATAAATTTGACAATTAATCAAACTCTTCAATTAATATGCCAAATTTATTAGTTTTAGTGTTACTCTATCAATAACCTGAAACTAAACTCTTGAGATTACAGTAAAATTACTAAAAGAAAATCAGCAAGTAGTCCATTGATATAATCATTATATATAAGTCAGTCCTTCATAAATAGTTCATAATAAGAACTAGGTTCAATTTCCATTTACCTCTCTAATTATATCTTTATCCTTGAGTTCTAATAATTCTCTAATGAATAGTTAATTAATAATCTTATTATGAACGAGTGCTTTACTATTTAAACCTCAAATTATCACTCAAGAGAACTATTTTTCTAACTTTCATATTTCATATCTGTATAATATTATTCCCAGCCATATATCACATTATGTTTCCAAGATGCTAAGTTATGATCTGTGTTTAGACAAATCTTACATGCAAGTCAAAAAATATAATGTCATAAATTGGAGTCTTATAAATACTCAAGATTAAGACTGTCAAATATATGATCATCATAGTAATAAATTTGAATACTCTATTTGTAACGGATGATTATTAGAGATTCATAATTTATCTGGTATAGTCCTATATAATCTTATTATGTAAAGTACCTCCAATCCAATGTCTCTACATTAATAGCCTGGATAAGACCATTTTATTCTAAATGAGATTGGACTGTACTTGTAATATTTAATTAAAGATTTCAAACTTTAATTAATTATTATGGGCTATTTAGATTGTTATCTATAAATTTTATACCTAAGCATTTAACGTTTATATGCTAAATTTATAGTCACATAAAAAATCATGGAATTTTTTTTATGTTTATAAATGTATTCATAATACATATAAGTAACCAAAATAATTATAAATGTCATTTTATTTATTTATTAACAATATTTATAATGTTATAGCTTTTAGGGTACCAAACTCAACAGAAAGGACATTGGACGGGTTGTTCCTCTTGCAAATGTTCACGATGGCAGATGAGAGGTTAGAAACGATGTCGTATTTTGGTGCCGATGTGCTCTCCCTAGACGTAAAACGGGAGTATGTCTATGAGTGAGAACTCTAGCTTTTTAGATGAAGCAAAATTGAACTTCCATGGTTTAAAAACACTTGAAAAGAGAGAGAGAGAGAGAGAGAAGAACGAGAGGGACGAGAGGACGAAAGCTAGAAGCTCTGAATAATCTACAAAGCGTGAACTTGAAAACCAAAATGAAGAATTGATTACCTATGCAAAACGCTCCTAAAATTCGTGAACTTAATGATTTGTTGGAAAAAGAGTTGCCACTAACATAAAGAGAAAGGGAAGAGGAGCTGACATACAAACAAACACATGAGGAAATCAATGAACTAGAGAAAGGAAGAAGAGAAAAAAAATGACCAAAGAGGACAAAATAGAGATACAAAAAGTTTAAACAGTGATTTGTGAGGAGAAGAACAAGTAAGCAACTCACATTTCGAATATACACTATAGATATAAATTATAGATAATAGATTCTCCAAGGAAGTAATTGTACGATCGAAGGAGGAACGGAAGAGGGAAAAAAATCTAGAGAAGGCAAAGGAGTGGAAAAGGGAAGAGAGGTAAAATAATGAGACAGATAGCTGAAGAAGGAAGTAATCATATGGTCGAAGGAGGAGTGGAGGAAGGAAAAGAAATCCAGAAAGGGCGAAGGAGTGGAATGTTGGTACATTCTGGTGAGAATTTGATTCCCATTGGATACACTTATTCTGATTTTCAATTAGACAAAGACACACGTAAATCTATGTCTGGATCAATGTTTACTTTTGGTGGTAGAGCCATAGTTTGGAGAAGCATTAAACAATCATGTATTGCTAACTCGACTATGGAAGCTGAATATGTGGCTGCTTATGAAGCAACTAAAGAAGTTGTTTAGCTCCGTAAGTTCTTAAATGATCTAGAAGTCGTTCCGGGCATGGATAAACCACTCACACTGTATTGCGATAATAGTAGTGCAATGGCAAATTCAAGAGAACCCATAAGCCATAAAAGAGAAAGCATATAGAGAGAAAATATCATTTGATTAGAAAGATAGTACATCGAGGCGATGTAGAAGTTGTGAAGATAGTGTCGGATAAAAACCTTACCGACCCATTCACTAAGACGTTACCTGCAAAGAGCTTCGAGGGACACTTGGAAGGCTTAGGCCTTAGAGACATGTCTCACCTGCTTTAGAGCAAGTGAAAGATTGTTGGGTTTGGTGCCTTAAAAGCTGTGATATTATATATATTGTTAATAAATAAATAAAGTAACATTTATAATTATTTTGGTTGCTTATATGTGTTATGAATACATTTATAAACATCAAGAAAATTCTATGATTATTTATGTGACTATAAATTTAGCATATAAGTGTTATATGCTAATGGATTAAATTTATAGATAATAATTTAAATAGTTTGTAATAATTAATTAAAGTTTGGGATCTTTAATTAAATATTACAAGTATGGTCAATTCTCATTTAGAATGAAATAGTCTTATCTGGACTATTAATGTAAAGACATTAGATTCTATGTACTTTATATAATGAGATTATATAGGACTGGACTTGATAAATTATGGATCTCTAATAATCATCCGTTAGAAATAGAGTATTCAAATTTATCACTATAATGATCATATATTTGACAGTCTTAATCTTGAGTATTTATTAGACTCCTATTTATGACATTATGTTTTTTGACTTGCATGGTAAGATTTGTCTAAACACAGATCATAACTTAGCATCTTGAAAACATAATGTGATATATGGCCGAGAATAATATTATATAGATATGAAATCCATTTATTCCTTATGAAAGTTAGAAAATAGTTCTCTTGAGTGATAATTCGAGTTTGAACAGTAGAATACTCATTCATAATAAGATTATAAATTAACTATTTATTAGAGAATTATTAGAACTCAAGGATAAAGATATAATAAGAGAGGTAAACGGTCATTGAACCTAGCTCTTATTATGAACAATTTATGGAGGATTGCCTTATATGTAATGATTTTATCAACGAACTACTTGCTAATTTTCTTTGAGTAATTTTACTATAATCTCAAGAGTTCAGTTTCAGGTTTTTAGTGGAGTAATACTCAAACTAATAAATTTGACACATTAATTAAAGAGTTTGACTAATTGTCAAATTTATTAGAGCTTGGGTTATAGGTTTATAGGTCCCCAATGCCACCTCTATAACACTATATTAGATTTAATGCATAGAATGAATTATACATATTTAATTTGAAATTATTGAATTCTGAATTAATTACTTCACACATAAGATATTAATGTGATATAGAAAAATGTTTTCTATGGCACATAATATAATGTGATAAATATTGTCACATTTAACTGAGCATTAGTTAATTAATTGATTGATTATATTTAAAATCTATTCTTAAATAAATGTGATTTATTTTTAAATTTTAATATATATAATATTTTATTATATATAAGATTTTAATTATATATTAATATAGATATATATATTAAGTAAATGAAATTCATTTATGTTTACGTTTTTAATATATAAACTTATATATATATATATATATATAAAGAAGTAAACGTTGATTAAAAAAAGGGAAAGGAAAAGGGATAAGGATTATGTAGATTATATCCCTTCCGACATATATGATATGGTGGCTATTTCAGATTTAAAGTAAAATTAAAATTAATTGAAAATTAACTAACTACTCAGATATAAAAAGATAGAGATAACAGTTATCTCTAGAGATCAATATTTTTTCGCGTAACTTTCACAGAGAGAAAAAACTAAGAGTTCTTCTCTAAAAAAAAGGTTTACTATCTCATGTGTTGAGTACATAGCAGATTCAAAAAAGTGTGAGGTTAATTTATTCTTGCAGTTTGACACTCACTCGTCTTTCCATTGGTGTAGAGGCTTGACTTGGAAGATCGTGGTATCAAAGAGGAAAGCTAAGATACCTTGATAGTCTTCAAAGGTTGGTAAAATTTCCCAAAGCTTTCATTATTAATTAAAATTACATAGCTATTCCCAATAAACAAAGTTTTCAGAAAATTTTTGTTTGTCAACGATCCATTCCTTCCGCTGCATTTCATAGTTTATTCCAACATGGAAAAATGGAAGAGAGGGAAAATAATGAGACACATAGCTGAAGAAAAGGCTAAAACATTTCAGAGAGTTTAGGTGTGTTTGGGAAATTAATATTATAACATGTGAGAGTTTTATATTATAATAAATTATAATAATATATAAAAACTTTACGTAATCATATGGTCGAAGAAGGAAAAGAAATCTAGAGAGGACGAAGGAGTGGAAAAGAGAAGAGAGGGAAAATAACGAGACAAATAGCTAAAGAAAAGGCTGAAACATTTTAGAGACTTGAGGTGTGTTTGGGAAATTAATATTATAACATGTAAGAGTTTTATACTGTAATAAATTATTATAATATATAAAAACTTTACACTATAATAAATTACTATAGCATACGAAGCTATAAGTTTAGTACTTTAAATTTTAACTTGCTTCTCAAACATTGAAAAAAGACCATTAAACGACAAAGAAAAAGTCTTTTTGACCTGAGCATGTCACAACCCGAGCCTCTCATAGGCTCGGACCCCACCACTATGGGACCCTGTAATACCCCGAAGTTAATTAAATGATATTAGAGTGCTAAATGGTGGATTAATGTGCTATAATGAGTATTTTAAACTTAATTTGATTATTTTGTAAAAATTATGTAACCTTGTGTTATTTTACTCTTTCAATAATTTTTAATTAATCTAAATTGTTTTTAATTGTTAATTTAAATTTTAATAAAACAATTTGATTTGAAAACAATGTGTAGTTGCACACAGTTTTGTGCAATTACTTTTCTCTCTCTTTCTCTATTTATTTCATCTCTTTCTCTCTCTTCCTCATTTTCTCTCTCTCCTCTCTCTCTTTCTCTCTGCTCCTCCCTCACTCTCTCAATCTCTCTCTAAAATTTTGAACCAAAAATTGATTTCAAGCTTCGGGTTAGTAGATTGAAGGCTCGGGAACGAGATTCAACAACAAAAACATCGTTTTAAAGATTTGATTCGAGGTTAGTTTCTAAAATTCAAAAGTTTTTCTATTTTTCAAAATTTTCTTGCATTTTGAAATCTAGGAGTTTCTAAGCTTAGAAAAGCTTCAATCTAGGTTAGAGTAACTTAGAATAACTAGAATTGAAACTTTGTTTAATCAAAAACGGATTGAAATCAAGATTTTTCATTTTTCCTCTATTTTCTCTATTTTTGGATTTTTGTGAAAATCTTGCTTAAATCTTGTTTTAATGAGTTGAAAATATCAATTTTGATCATTTCCTATGCCTGAGAACTGAGAAAAACAGGTTGGATTGAAGATTTGGGTTCGGGAGGCCGAGAACCCGTGCGTGAAAATTTTTAGAATTTCCCAGATCGGCAAGCCAAACTTGATCTTCGACAGGCCGAATTCAAAGGATCGGCAGGCCGGATTCATACCACCGGCAGGCCGAACCTGAAAATATTCGGCCGACCGGACTTGGATTTTCGATAGGCCGAACTGTGCAGTTCGGCCGGCCGAACCAGGGGGACCTGCAGGCTGACCGAACATAAACCAATTTTGTGATTTTTCACCCGTTTTCACTGTTTTGAACCCCGATTGAAATCCTGATTTTATAAAATGATTTTGTGAACCTAAATGGCATACTAGGATACCATGAGACGATTTGGTAACATAGGATACCTCGGCTTAGGTATTAATGAACTAAGTTACTATGCGTTTAGGATTTGTGCGTGGATCCACGGAGCTAACGTATAGCGGACTGGGATTACGGTGTAGGACACCGACACGAATATCGAGGTAGGACTTCTACCATTTTCTTTGGTAGCCCTATTTCGAAATGACTAAAGCCAAAAATGGATTTCTATCAAATGTTTTCGATGAATGATTGAGAAATGTTCATAATGAGCTTCATAAAGAATGTAAATGACTATATTCGGTAAACAGAGATTTTAATGATTAAAGAAAGATATATGGGCATGATGCCATAACAGAGATCGGGTCGTGTAGTGAACGACCTTGAGGGCAGGTCCCGAAACCCAGCTGGGCCACTTCGGTGGTGAATATTTGGTTTGCCCGAGAGAATTAAAAAGGTACTCTTGACAAACTGTTTTCAATGAAATTTTATTAAATGAAAATACATATTTGATTTATTTAATTATTTATTTATTAAGAAAGTTCTATTAGAATATTTATTTGTTTATTTTAAATATAGTCCTACTAAGCCTTTCGCTCACGTTTTTATTTGTTTTAAAATCTTACCCCTAGGTGGATATCAGCTTAGGATCGGAGAAGAGTCCGCCGACCGGACTTACAACCAGTAGAAGATTTGGGTAGGTTAAAGTACAATTCAAGGCATGTAAAATCTTTAACTTGTTCTTTTATTATGGGCTGTGGTTGTATAGTAATATTGTCAGTACTACATGTGTATGCACAATTTGTGGGCCAGTGAGACCCATACTTGTTCTATCTCATATTTAATTATTTTTAATGTTTATTTATTTGCTTAATTTTTATAATGGTTTATTTTATTTTTTTAATTTATTCTATTCAAACGATTTTAAAATTATCGCATTTTACCTATAAAACTAATTCTAAAACTCAGTTTTTAACTAAAATTCTATTTATTTAACTTAATTTAACCACCACGTCACCTCCTGTACTTCGGGACGTGACAGACCCACATATGGTGGGCCCCAGCCTATGAGAGGCCTAAGCTGTGGCCCACTCGGGCCACATAGTGCTGCTCAACGGCAAAATAGAAGAACAAAAAATATAAAGAGTAAAATTTGACCATTAAACGACAAAACCGAAGAAACAATATCTGAACAATAAAACTAAGAGGAGGTACAGTAAAGAAACTCTCATTTCTACTATTGTTATAAATAGATTATAGATTATTTACTTGTTAATTTACACTGACACAACAGAGTAGGCAAACACATGACAAAAACACTAGCAGGAGAGAGCAAAAAGGTGATGATTTGAAATAGAATTTTGAAATCAAACCATGTGAAAGAGAAAAGGTTTACATCCTGAGTTAGGAGGTTTTTGAGTTTAAAACAGAATCATTAGTTTGAATTTAAATTTTAAATATACTTTCGTCTAATTTAAACTAAGTGATTAATAAGCCAACGGACAAAAAGATAAAAGGAAAATCTACAGCAGTTTGTCTAAATTTTTTGATTTGAACCAAGTGAATCAATCAGTCAAACAGACAAAAGATAAAAGAAAAATCAATAGAAATACGTTCTCACAATAAAAGTATAAATATTTCACAACAATAAAATTTTTATCTATTTTTCATAATATATCAAGTCAAGAAAGAATTCTAAAAAATGGCACGGCTAAAAATGTGAACTAAGAACAGCTTCTTTTTATTTTCTTAAGATTTAAAAAGAGCTTTTTAGACAAATTCGTCCATAAGCAAGAGAAATCTCTTGAGCATTCAGGAAAGCCAATTTAGCCTCTGGCTATTTTGGTGTGAATGAAAGTTCCCATTTTAGCCAAAAAAAAATAAATCCGCTCTTGGGATCCAGCTGAAAGTAACATCCAAAAAGGAATTATGTAAGCCCAAAATTTCATTGGTAGTCTTGATGAGAACGCAATCGCTTATATGTACCATAGATGCGCACATTTAATGAGCAAAGCTGGGTCGATAACCCATAAAATGCATGCTATAAATAAATAAATAAATTCCCCCTAAATGCCCCCAACTTATTAAAAATATCTTCCTATATACAACTTATTAAAAGTGTCTTTTTTTTAAAAAATTGATGATTTATTAAATACCCTTCAATAAATGCTTATTTCTTTGAAGCTGATTTCTTCCTAGCTCATTTGTTTCCCAAAGCTCACGATCCAAACTCCAAAATTGTGTGAGGACAACCAACCTCGATGACAAACAAATCCAGATACGATCTGCAGTGTCGACAGCAACAACCAACTTCAACGACTGCTGCGTCAATAGCGACGACAACCAAATCTGCACTACGACTTCGACGTCAACGAGTACCGATCTAATGGAGCTTGGGTTTGATCTCCATGATTTCCACCAATCTCCACCGATTCTGATCTCCACAGCTTTCGTTATATTCCGATCTCACCAACGACGTGGACGGCAACTTCAGCACGATGGCAACATGTTCCTATCTAATCAAACTTGATTCGATTCTGAAATTTTTTCTTTTAAAATTAAAAAAACAGGTTCCAATTATAGATCTTATCAAATGAATTTTTGCACAAATTGTTCATTGAAACCAGTTACTAATAATTAATGAAATGCATGAAAAACTATGGAACCGGATTCCAAAGAGAATTTAAATTTTTGTGGACAAATTTTCTTGTGGAACCTGTGAGGTTTCAAAAGGAAAACAATTATTTGTGTGTGTTTAAAAAATGGAACCTGCAAGGTTCCAAAAGAAATTGGTTTTTTATATGTAATTCAATTGTGGAACTTGGCATGTTACAAAGTAAAATCAGTCATATACGCGTAATTTACTTATGGAACCTGCAAGGTTCCAAATTAAAGATGTTATATGTGTGTGATTCAGTTCTAAAACCTACAAGGTTATAAAGAAATCAGTCATTCTATCAGGTTACAATGGAGATTTTGTTCAAAACAACTGTCATATGAAAGCTTCTTATTTAACATCTAGTAGATTCCAAGTTGGTTATCTCAAATTGTTTAGAACATGACAGGATACAAAAATAATTTGAGATAGGCTTGATATTGGAACCTGCCATGTTACAAACAAATTCAGATACGTTTAATTATTGAACCTAGAAATTTACTTAAAAAAAATTGACATATGTTTGTTTGTGGTTTAGTTATTGGAAATTGTTAGGTTACAATGGAGTTTTTGTTCAAAACAGTTGTAATTTGATAGCTCCTTATTTAGAATCTGATAGATTTAAAATTAGAACCTGTCAGGTTCCCCATAAAATACTTAAAATTATGACAGGTTATCATCTTGAATGATGCACATTGAATGTAATTCTTTTTCTTTCTTTGTTATTTTAAACAAATGGAGAGGCTAAACATATTCATCAACTATGATGGAATATGGAACAAGAGAAACATCTATGTTAACTACAAAACAACCAGAATACTAGTTCCCATGGAAACTAAATACAACAAATTTCTTGATATGGTTAAAAATCATCTGAGCTTCAACACCGAAGATGAGGAAATCAAGATGAAGTACCAAATGATCGAAGGATCACCAAGAATTCTAATAAAAAATGACATGGATGTGCAGTTTTATTTTGCCTTAAAGAAGAAGGAAGATGTCACATACTTTCCCTTATGTGTGTCTGTGGACACAACACTCGTAATATCTTCAAATGAGGATAGTCACCAAATTTCACCAGCCGTAAAAACACCACATGTGGCAGAAAACATAGAGTTACAAGTCATATTACAAAGGTGAAGAACCCTCATTAATAGAGATTAGTGGAGCCATGTGGGAATATGATAGTGAACAATCTACAAATGTAGAAGATGGCAGAAAACACACCACTAAAAGGAAGAAGAAAATGATGAAGCAGATTATGAAAGAAAGAATGTAGATAGTTCTGGTAATGGACGAAACAGAATGTGTCAACTTTTATGCCAATCAACTCTTTAAGAACATGGAATTTTTAAAGAAATGCATTGCATTGAACGTGTTGAAGGAAAAGTACTAGTACAAAGTCAAAAAATCAGACAACTCAAGAAAACAATAGGCTATGTAGATCACAATTGCAAATGGTGGCTTAGAGCTTCAAAATATAACAAAACTGATATATCTCGAGTGGCGATTTACAACAATATAAACACTTGCTCTCTAGATTTCCTACATTCAGACCACAGAAAAGCTAATAGCCAAGTTATCAGTGATTCCATCAAGAGAAAGTACAAAAATCTAAGAAAGACTATGTACGCACTAAATTGCATCATACGAGACATGAAGGATGAATACGGTAAATGCTTACTTCCTTCCTTGTTTTTAATATAACTTGAAATATGAAAGGTTCTATCACTTATACATACATCTAGTCTGATTGTGATTTGGTTAAAAAGCAGATCCTTGATAAGATATGCTAATTTTTTGGATCACATGTTTCTAGAACCTATTAGGTTCTAAGTTGGAACCTATCAGATTCCAACATTTGTAAACAATACTTTTTGGGAACTCATTAGGTTCCAACTTAGAACCCATCAAATTCCAAGTTGAAAACTACCATGTTTGGGATGGCAGTTACAAATTTGGAACCTGGGTAGTTTCAATTCATATGCCTTTGTTTGGAACTTGTCAGATTCAAAATAATAATCTGCCAGGTTCCAAAGATATAAAACATAACCTATAACTAAATTAATGTCTTTATATGCGTGTATCTGTTTTGGTTTTGGAAATTTGCAAGTTACAATGAAATTAAGATACATGCGTTTGTTTGCCGTTTAGTTTTGGAAATTAATATTTTTTTAATCAATTTCTATAACTAAATTGTAATAATCCAAAACAGGTGTTGATGTAAATTACCAAAACGCTTGGAGAGCTAGAGAGATTGCACTAGATATTGTAAGAGGCATCCTAGATGAATCCTATTCTGAAATCCTAGCTTTTTTTTTTCCATATGTTGGAGAAAAATATCTGTGACAGACATCGTCTATGACGATGAAAACAGGTTCTATATATGCTCATGGCAATGGGGGCATCGATACAAGGGTAGAAATATTGTAGGCCTGTTATTGTGGTGGATGGCACGTTCCTGAAATACAAGTATAGTTGAATGTTGATTACAACCCATGCACAAGACGCTAACAACCAAGTTTTCCCTTTTGCGCTTGGGATTGCAGATGCAGAAGATGACAGCTTCTACTCCTTCAACATGCTAATCAGATCATACCCTGAGAAAGATGAAATGTGGATTATATCAGATAAGCATCGTAGCATACACAAGACTGCAGCGTAGTAATATGCAAAAGCAAACCTCGAATATTACAACCGCTATCTTGGTCAAAACATAAAGACGAAATATTCTAAAACAGTAGCACATAACTTCAGAGGAGCATGGATGACATATGGCAAGGAAACATTTGAATTTCGCATGAGTCAGATAGCTAATGTGAGAAAAAAAAATCCGGCGATACTTGGAGCAAGTAGGTCTCGAGAAATTGGCAAAAGCATACTCTTCGATTTCAAGATATGGGGTGATGACATCAAACTTGGTAGAATTGATGAACAACAAAGACAAGCAAGCTAGAGACATGCCAATGGCTACATTGCTAGAGTGGTTGCAATCCATCATACAAGAATGGTTTTTTGAAAGAAGATTAAAGACATAAGGAACATTCACTAAGCTAGCAGAAAAAATAGAGAAGGGGTTGTAGAAACACTTTCAAACATCATAAACACTAAGGATGAAGTTGCCTTTTCAATGTATCTAAATACTTGTATGATATTCCCAATTTGAACTTTGAAAAATGAAAATATGAAATTATGTGTGTGTGTGGAATTCAGTTTGGAAATATAAAATGTTGTAGTTGTTATTTGGCAGGTTATGTCTTTAGAATCTGACATGTTCGAACTTAGATATTGATAGGTTCCAAAGAAAATACAAAACGTGGCAGGTTTATGTATTTAAAATCTGATAGATTTTAACTTAGAAACTGACAAGTTCTAAAGAAAATACAAAACCTTGCAGTTTGTGTATTTAGAATATAGCAGGTTCCAACTTGAAAATTGACAGGTTCCAAAGAAGAAAAAGAAGAAATGGCAGGCTATAATACAATACTAGTTTTCTATACCACTAACGTAACAATTTTTGTCTAGGCTAAGGCCGCGAACACCAAAATCTTCCAAGTTTATGACCCAAATAACAAAAAATGGGTGGTGAACTTGAAGGAAATGACATGCACTTGTCGTTGTTTCGACCATGACAAGCTACCATACATACATGCCTTGGCAGCTAGCTAGAAGATGCACATGAGGGTCTATAAATACTGTTCCTACTATTGTACAAAAAAGACCCCTCAAAAGACATATAAAGCTACGGTTCAACCACTTGGAGACCCATTAACATGAATAATTTTGGAAAACATGAAGCAAATCAAAGTACTACTATCATTGACAAAACTTCCATCGGAGATACCAAAGTCCAAAAGAATTCCTTCAGTAGGAGAGGGAATAAAATAAAAACTAAATGTAGCATGTATGGAAGGATAGGACATGACAAAAAGTCTTGCAAATTCATTATACCTTTGAACTAAAAATAGTTCTAATTGTTGCCTAATTTTATAGCATTGTTCACTAGTTGTTATTTTGTTAGCTTACGCTAATTGTTCACTATTTCATGTGAAACTCATATATTGAATTCAATTTTTAAATGTAGTAGTTGTTAGAAATTGTATTTGGAACCTAGCAAGTTCTTGATTGGAACCTTACATATTTTAAATGACAGGCTCTTAGGTTATTTGTCTATTTGAAACCTGTAGGTTCTTAAGTAATACCGTATAGATTCCAAATAAAATGACTTAACATTTAGCAGGTAATGTATATGGAACTCACCAGTTTCCAAGTTGGAACATATAAGGATAAAAAAAAATAGATTAAAAACTTATATTTCCAACTTGAATTTGGCAGCTTCCAAAAAAAAAAAAAGAAGAAGTTAAATTCTAACTCACACAAATTTAAACTCTTCTTCTAAATATTAAAAAAAATTGGAAACGGAAATAAACAAAAATAAATTAATGAGCCATAAAGGAATTCGTAATTTAGCAAATTCCAAAAACAAATAAATACAAATTCGTAAATTCATTTTGTCAAAATATATAAAATTACTAATAATATAAATTATTAATCATTATTAAAAAAAAAGAAAAAAAAAACAATTTTCCAAAAGCTAGAAACTAATGCACTTCAACCTGGCAACCACCAAATTCTATCTTAAAATTTGACAGATTCAAAAAAAAAAAAGAAGCCAATTTATCCATGTTTCTAGTTAAAAAGATCATCTACCACAATATTATTGAAAAAAAAATGAAATAAACATTAATTTTATACTAGTGACAAAAAATTAAAATAAATTGAAAAGAAAAAAGGAAGTTGGATTTAATTCCATAGAAATATCAATTGACAAAATAAATGTACAAGCTAAGATGAAATGAAAAAAAAATTCCAAAAAATACAAAGATCAAAATGCTTTTTTTTTTTTTAATCAACCACACCACTAATTACAAAAAAGTCAACAGCCAACATATACGCAAATCCTCCATCATCTCTCATTTAGATTTTCCATTGTTATGCTTTGCATCTGAAATAGTAAATAAATTACTAACAAACCAAAAAAAGAACTAAAGTATCATGACAACATACAACACTTGAACAAAAACACATATATCAACTATTAATTCAATATTATACAACCCATCCATAACAGAATTACCAACCAACGAAAACAAGAAAGATTGAATACTAAAAATCTAATCTGTCTAATTCAAAGCATCTATAAACTCTTGTGGATCACAAACACGAGGCTGCTTTTTTTGTTTTGCACACCTATTGTCATTACTCAAGTATTGAAACTCAATATTTTGCTAAGCACGGTTGAAAAGTTCAATTGTCATCTTGTGGCGGTAGAAATCTATGCTTTTCTCTTCCAACAAATACAGATACTCATCCTCTATCAAGTACTCAATGAACTTAAGCACAAACATACTACAGTCTACTGCATAAAGCCGTAACCAAAAACAATCTTTGAAATTGACCAATCCATAACAAATGTAATACTTGTAATACCATAAGTTCAAACAAAGTGTAATAATTAAAACTGTTCTAATTGCTCACTTAATAATATGAAACATAATGTTTGAAATTTAAATGTAACAATTCTATTTTTACAATTTCTTATTTGGAATATGGTAAGTTCTAACTTAAAACCTATTAGATTTTAAGAAAAATGACTAAAAAAAGCTGCTAGGTTATGTATTTGAAGCCCATTAGTTTCTAACTTGAAAAATGACAAGTTCCAAAAAAATAAACAAAATCAAGCAAGTTCATATCTGGAAACTGACAGACTCCAAATTGGAACTTAATAGGTTCCAAAAAATTGACAAAAAATTGCTAGATTTCAACTTGAAACCTATCAAATTCTAAAAAATTGGCTAAAAAACCTCGTTGATTCTAAGAAAAAAAGACTTTAAAACTGGCACGTTGTAATCAATAAAATGCCAACATATGATCAACTAATTTTTCTATATCAAAACAAAAAACAATTCCAAAAAAAAAAAAAAAAACTAACTCGTTTTGTTGTTGAGGACAAGGGCAAAGTTGATCTCAAAAGGATCAATGTCATTGTATTGACTTGCAAAATTATTGTTGGGACGTGCCTTAAAAAAATCAACCAAGTTTAGCAAATGTGGAAGCACAGTAGCTAAGGGAACTACTGCACTATTCACTACATTCCTACTCTTCTTACTATCATTTGAATCGTAGATAGTAATTGACTGGGACCAAAACTCCACAACAGCCAACACCCAATAATTCCCTGCTCTACAAATATCGGGACGAAGAGATCATCTACTTCAACAAATGGTACACCGTAGAACATGTAGGACTCCAACAAGTAGTCTTGCAAAACAGATTGAACTGAAAAATCAAAATCTCCCCAATTAACTTTCTTATTATTAACTGTCCACAGGTCCCTAATCCTCGAATCAAAGTGGCTGTTGAGGGTGACACACGTTGAATAGACCTTATTCTTTTAAACATGAATCTTCTTCCTCAAATAATACGTACCGACGTCAATATGCTACAAAAAAATAGAACATAACAATGAGCAAATAATTTGCTTAAATATAAAACAAGTAATAAATAAAGAATAATATCAAAAAGAGGACATGATGCAAAATATAGCTATAGAACCTAAGAAATTCATATAAATAACCTATAAGGTTTGAAAAATGAACTTTGGAATTCGTCAAATTACAAATAAGAACCTACCAGATCCTAAAGTATTTTTTATTGAAAATTTTAACTGCAATACTCTCACATTTTTTCAAAACTGTTACTGTGATGTTATGATATTTAAATATCAATTACATAAAAAAAAAACAAGAAAACAGGAAAAAAATGAGAAAAACATATATAGAATCAGAAAGTTATTTGTTAGGAGTAAGCAATTCATAAAACCAATATTTGTTGGAAACCATGTCAACTTTAAAATCTAATGATTTGCCAATCTTATCAAAACCTTTTGCCCATTTCATTATCTTGCAACAAAGAAAATGAAAATTAAAACAAGATAATTATATTGACCAAAAAAAGAAGAAAAAATAAACAAAGAGTTTAGTATCATACTTTTTGTTAAGCTTATAATCTCTATGATAGCAATCGTCAAACTTGGCTCCATCCTCAGCAAAAAGTTCAGCATTAATTTTCTAAGCAAATGGACAACATTATAAAAAGTCAATATTCCCAACATATCTCTATGATGCTCCCTAAGAAGCTTCTCGAGACACAGTAAAAACTTCATCGTAAACAAGAGTCGTTGGTTTTTAGTTGTAAAATCATGCTTCACACCATGATCCTAAAAAAATAAATAACTTAATTACAAACTACAGAAAACACTATTAGATAAAAAAAGGCAAAAACAAAAAGACTGAAGAAAATTACCAAAGAGCAACAAAATCATCATTATCATCAGCCTCAATCTTCTCCTTTCCTCATGATAGTCAATGTCTTCGCTTCCCTCAATATTCTTATCACCTTCTTTACCAAGAACTTCTTCCGAAATATCAACATCTTGTCGTTCCTCGACCTTCTCCACAACATCTTGACTGTCCAAATGAGTAGATGATTGATTAACTACATCTTGTTTGGCAAAATCATCTACTCAATATGATCTAAAGGAACATCTTCGAAGATGAAATCATTACCCATATCTTCTTTATCGACTTTTTCTTCAACTACATCTTATTTCTTTTGCTGCTCTTCACCTTTATCCTCTTCACCAAATTTTAATCCTTATCCATCAAATCCTTGTCCCCAACTCCATCATCTTCTTTCTTATCTTTCTTACATTTGTCTTCTTGAATATCTGACTTATGGATAGCCTGAAGAACAAGAGCAATCTTCTCTCAAATCAAATCTGTAAAATGGTTCTTCAAAAAAAAAAAAAAAATCCATCGTCAACATTTTTTGTAAGGATAGACAAATCCCTAATCACTTGATTTGTGTTAACCTCTAAAGCAGAAAGTCGAAAATCAAATGATGAAAGAACAACCCCCTCCCCCTTAGAAAATGATTGATCGCCATGAACATTAGGAATCTGGAAAGAAAAAATATAGATCAATAGGTTCCAAATACAAAAACATAAATCGACCAGGTTCCAAATGGAAAAAAAGAAAATATACCTCATTTTGATTTTAATTGACGTATGGAATAATAGGACAACAAGGATGAACAACCTCTTCAAAATCGTCATCCTGATCGACCAAATCAATTGCTTCAGCTTCACCTACACCATCACCCTCACCAAGAGAAACAACCTCTTTATGAGATTTACAGACCAAAGCTTTCATATGCGCTCACTTTCTAGCTCAGCTTGCATCGGTTACATAGCACTGCAAAAAAGCTAACAAATACATAACTGAAAAAAATACAATAAAAAAGAGAAAATCATAAGTATGTTAATTGAAAAAGTAAGATACAACAAAAAGGAAAAAAAAAAAAAAGGAACAAAAAACTTAAAACTTGACAGGTTCTAAACGAATTTGGAATTTGATAGGTTTAAAATTGGAACCTATTGGGTTTCAAAAAGAAAGACTTACAATAGCTGGAACGTATACTGAAATCTAATAGGTTTTAAGTTAGAACCTACTGGATTCTAAAAAAAAAGACTAGCAAAAACTGAAATGTATACTGAAATCAAATAGGTTCTAAGTTGAAACCTAACAGGTACCAAAAAATGACTAACAACATGTGAAAAGTTTACTAAAATTTGGTAGGTTCGTAGTTGAAAATTGATGGGCCCATAAAAATGTACCAATTTGCTAGCTTGTTAATTGGAATTTGGTAGGATTCAAGCTGGAACTCGATAGATTCCAAAAAAAAGAGTTAAAAAAGTTACAAGTTCAAAAAGAAAAAAAATAGTAAAATAGAACAATTAGTGCCAACACAGATTGGGAAAAAAATTTTATGTCCACTATTGGACATGTATGCCCTAAAGAGTAAAAATGTAATATGTTTTTAGAGACATTTTTATCAATGAAAAATTTATTTATTATTTATATACCAAATCTTGTCCTCTTTATGTTCATATTTGTTGAATGATGTTACGCAAACAAAAGTCAGAGACTGTCGGTCTAAACTTTTAAGAATTGGGCATATGATGGACAGATTATACGGAAGACACGATTCTTAAGGTGTCGTAATAAATCATAAGATCCGCAATCGAGGGAATAAAGTTAGACGCTTTATTTATGCAAAGATTATTATGTTGTCGATATTCCTAACGGAAGATGATTTGTCTTGGCCATCAAAGGTGGACTCTGCAAATAGAAACATTGGCACATTATCATAGGTGATAATGTGTTAGATCGAGATATAAAGTGAATTGATTTAGATTAATAATTCTGTCTTGGTAAATCGATTCACTTTAGACAATCATATGTATTGTATCTTAATCTTGAGATGAATAGTGAGCTCATTGTCTAGACTTATGCCTTTTGATGTACTAAAGGGTGACACTCATATTTTAATAGTGGTACACATGTCGGTACGTTAGAGGCATGACTCTTGATAGCGTAGACCCGTTATTCATAGATATGGAATACATAGCTCCTCTTTAGGAGTAGTTGATATCCTCTTATATGTGTTATCCTGTAATTGAAAAGCTAGAGAGTCCAGCCATTTGGATACATAGATGTAATCAAAAAGTATATTATCTTTGGATGGTAATTTTTCCAATGGTGATATAATGGAACTTAAGAGAAAAATAATTAGGAATGTAAGACAAAACTTGTCCTTAAGCCGATTATGGATAATCCTATAGAGATACAATACATTATGATATGTCATGCAGATTTAGCTATATGGGCTTCATAATTCTAATATAGTTCGAGAGTTTAGTTCTAAGATTTTAGTGAAGTAACATTAGAGTTGATAATTATGAAATATATATCTAAGATATTGAGTTTTATAATTATCGGGAGCTTGAACTATATAGGTTTATCAGGCTCCTTTTGCTAGTTCATAAAAATCCTGTAATGATACGGCGTGCTTTTCTAATAATTGGTAACTTGTGTCATATTATCAAATTGGCTGAAAGTTCGATAGAATCAGATAATTCATTTCTGTTTATTCATTGAATTAATTTTGTGAAAATTAATTCAAGATAAACTTTTTGAATTATTGGGATTAGAGAATTCATGTCTGTTTATTGGTTGGATTAATTTTTGAATTAATTTAAGATAAACTTGTCGAATTATCAAGAATATTTATTTTCCTACAGATTATCTAGATTTGACTGTTTTATTCAGATAACTTCTCTATTGGGCTGTTTGAATTAAAAATCAGGCTCTATCCCAAGAATCTCAGATGGAAAATAAAGATATACAGTGATCATTTATAGAAAGTTTGGCAGGTCGATCTTCAAGTTCGGCCTACCAATGGAGCAAGTTCGGTAGGCCGATCTGCCAGTTCGACCTCCCCACCAAGCGTTAAATAAATCACACATTTTCATGTGGATTTTATCAAATATTGATCTTGATTTGATTCTTATTCAAATTTTCGAGGCCTTATATGATAAAGCCTGACTCCTAGGCCCAACCTCTATAAAAGGGGAGGGAGACTCATTGTTATTTAGATCAGTTGAGAAATCTAGAGTAAGACTCTATCAGTCAGACTGTAACTCCCTAGAAAGCTGTTGTTCATAAGTCACGAACCATAGCTTTGGGTATTTCCCAATTGGTTGGAAGGAGAGCTACCTGGTGGAAGAGCTATACGAGTGTGTCCACACACACAGAGGTCATGGATAAAGAATAGCAAAGAAGACTAGTTGGTTAAGGTCCTTCTGGAACGTTACTTCTCTTCACGAATTACAGAGCTTTTCTGCATTTACAAGCTTAGTAAGATCTAATTAATTTATGCATATAGCGTGTCAAACTTATGTTTGAAAAAATACTCTAATGTAAAAAAATTTTAAAATTCTATTACGTGCTATTTTTTCAATAATTGGTATCAAAGCTAAGGTTTTTACATAAATTTGCAAGTTAGTGATCATGCTATATGTATAAATTATGTGATCTTAATCTCTCTTATGCTTGAATTTAATTTTATAGAGAGTTAGCACTCTAGGTTTCTACATATTTATATATGTTGTCATGGATTATATGGTGAATATTTATTAATTAATTATGGTTGATTACATTATTTTTTAGTTATTTATTAATTAATTAATTTATAACGGTTATGCTTCCTTAGAGGTTAGAATGTGTATCTAGATTTTCAATGTAATTAGATAGTGGACTATCATCTCTGTCTAGGAATTATTAATTTTAAATTTGTAAGAATTTTGTAATTAAATAATCATTTAGAGAAGGTGGATCTAGAAGATGGATGATGGCATTCCCAAGTATTCCTTGAGTCTCTAATTTATGTTTTTGAATTATTGAAAATTAAATTAATAAATTGCATTAAAAGCTGTATTTTCTAAAAAGCGTGGTTTCTGCTCTGTCGGCATGCCAAACCTTCAGGTTCGGCAGGCCGATGGTTGCAAATCGACAAGCCAGATTTCAAGTTTGGCAGGCCATCAGTGGGGCAGAAATCTGGTGGCTCTGGCGGTAGGCCAAACTTTCAGGTTCAGCAGGCTGAACCGTCATGATTAGCACGTTGACCTGAAAAGATCGGCAGGCCGATGGATCATTATCGGCAGGCCGATCACACAAATCAGCATGTCGACACAGAGCTTTAATTTTTCAAAAAAGGTGCAGTTTTTGATGTAGCTTTAATTTTATTTTTGGGATAATTCTGCGAAACATTAAATTTAAATATGACCGGAAATATGGAGTATTCGATCTATGTGGGATTGAAGACATAAGGATAGAAGTTACATGAAGAAGTATACAACTTGAAGATTCAAGGATGAAGAATCGATAATATATTTTGATTTATCTCTTGTAATCTTTATTTTATATTCCCTAGGATTGAACTATAATATTACGGTTATTTTTTATTATTTTGCTTATAGCTTTGCATGATTACTTTGCTTGTCTGCATTATAATATGATTTGCCATATATATTGATAATATGCCATATAGAATAGGGAGTGTTACTCAATTAAAACTGTTCATGCATGTTCTTAAAATAAAACCTTGATTTCAAAAGAATGAGTGGGAGAAGGTTTTCGAAGAGAGGACCAACAGCCTCCATCGTTAGTCCATAGGTAGCACATGGTGGTTCCGAACCCTAAGAAGGGACTTCATCATGTACCGAGTTAGATCTCCAAGAGGATAAGATATTTTAGCATGATTTATGATTACACACCCTTAGGTGGTGATTATAAATCATGGATAAAATATTAAATGATAGTTATACACTCATGTTAATTTTATTATTAACCTCCCTTAGAAGCTCTATTAATAAAATTGATGGCCAAAGAAACAATTATTAATATATGCTGGATCATACGGGTCCTAGATGGCTTATATTAATCAAGAGAGGATCCGTGTTATTGATTGAATTTGGCAAGACTTTCCTAGGAGCTTGTTGAATTCTAAGTTGGGAATTATCATTGTAAGGTTGTAATATTTTCAAAGTTTTGACACATAAACACATTTGTATGTTTTACATGATTGTGTTATCTTACTGAATTATTATGATATGTTTGCTTATGTTTGGTATATGATTCTTTATTGTAAATTAAAAATGTCTAAAAGCGCTTTATCATCAATTCTTGACAAAAACCAATTAACTAGTGAGAACTATAATGATTGAAAATAAAACCTGAATATTGTCCTATCCTTTGAGAAACTAAAATTTGTCCTAACGACACTCTATCCTCTTGAGCCTATTGGAGATTCCACCAACAATAAAATCCAAGCATATGATCATTCGAGAGATGCTAATGATCTGGCCTGCTGCTATGTTATGGCTAGCATGAATAATGTGCTGCATACTCAACATGAGGATTATGAGACTACTAGGCAGATCTTGGATAATCTAGAAGACATGTTTGGAGGCTAGGCCTTAACAAAGTGGCAAAGGGTGCTTCACAAACTCTTAAACTAGAAGCAGAGACTGGGGACATCTATAAAGGAGCATATGATGTTGATCATGGGTTACCTTACCAAGGCTCAAACCAATGGAGGTGACATCAATGTTGAAACTTAGATGACTATAGTCTTTGAGACTCTATCTAAGGAATTTATTCTATTTAGAGCTACATTTAATTGGAGCAATAAATGGGATATGACCTTAACAGAGTTGATGAAACAGTTATAGGAGTTGGAACTGCTGATCAAGGAGTCTCTTGCTGGTGGCAAGGCAAACTTGGCAGCTGCTTCTGGTTCCAATCCTAACCCTAGGAATGGAAAGAAACAATGGGCCAAGAACGGGAAATCTTCTATTCCTGCAAGTGACAAGAAGAAGAAGAAGAAGAAGAAGAACTCGAAGAAGCTTAAGTGCTTCTTCTACGGGAAGGTCAGGTACATTGAGAAGAATTGCAAGGACTTCCTTTCTCGAGGAGGTAGGTGTGATCTTCTATATTTAGAAGCTTATTTGGTTGAGGAATCTAGTGACATTTGGGTCATAGATTCCAGAGCAACTAATCATGTTTGTGTTTCTCTATAGGAGTTCAAAGAAACGAGAAGTTTGCTACGTGAAGACTTCACGCTTCGGATGGGTGATGGATCCTTGGTCTTAGCTAAAGCACTGGGAGATGTCCATATTTATTTTGATAATTATAGGAATTTAATTTTATGAAATTGTTTTTATATTCCTAAATTTAAGAGGAATTTAATTTCTGTAGCTTACTTATTTAAAGACTCTTATTTGATTTCTTTTAATAATAAAGTAGTGATTTGTAAAAATAAATCTTTTATCTATTCTAGATGGATGCAAAATAATCTATATTTTACCAAACCTATGATGGATTTACTGCTTAATGCTGAGATGAATGATAATAACTGTAAAAGACTTAAAACTTCTCACTCTAATAAGACTTATCTTTGGCATTTGCGACTTGGTCATATTACCCGAATAGGATTCAGAGATTGGTAAGGGGTGGACCTTGAAGTCACTTAAAGGTGAAATCTATACCACAATGTGAATCTTGTTTGGAGGGTAAAATGACCAAAAGACATATGGGTCTAAGGGGAATAGGGCTGATGGGGTTCTAGAACTTATACATAGTGATGTTTGCGGACCGATGAATATCCAAGCACGAGGAGGGTATGAGTACTTTGTCACTTTTATTGACAATTACTCAAGATATGGGTTTATGTATCTGACACACTACAAAAGCGAAACTTTTGACAAGTTTAGGGTGTTTCAGGCTGAAGTGGAAAAGCAATTGGGTAGATCTATAAAGGAACTTCAATCCGATGAAGGTGTTGAATACCTTTCTAATGAATTCTTGGGACACTTATTAGAGAATGGGATTTCATCTCATTTGACTGCGCTGGGCACTCCGTAGCATAATGGCGTAGCTGAGAGAAAAAATAGGACTTTATTGGACATGGTTAGGTACATGATGAGTTAGTCACCATTACTTTTGTCCTTTTGGGGATATGCACTACAAACCGGATGTTATCTTTTGAACAATGTACCTTCAAAATCAGTTCCTAAAACTCTTTAGGAGTTGTGGACAGGTAACAAGACATCCTTAAACCATATTTGTAAATGAGGATGTCCAGCTCATATACTATTTAAGGATTTTGTCCTTTTGGGGATATGTACTACAAACCACATGTTATCTTTTAAACAATGTACCTTCAAAATTGGTTCCTAAAGCTCTTTACGAGTTGTGGACAGGTAAGAAGACATCCTTAAACCATATTCGTAAATGAGGATGTCTAGGTCATATCCTATTTAAGGATGCGAATAAGTTGGAATCATGTTCGAAAGTTTATGTGTTTGTTAGATATCCAAAAGGGACTAAAAGGGGTTATTTCTATAACCCAGAGGAAAATAAATTCGTGGTTTCAACTCGTGTAACTTTCCTCGAGAAAAGTTACATGAACAACTTTAAGCCTTGAAGCAAAGTGGTGTTTAAGGAGTTAAGGAGTAATTGAATCACTTTGAGGGTTTCCGACTAAAACCACTCCAATCAATGTAGAAATACCAAACGAATCCGAACAATAACCTAAGGGGCTTCAGTGCAGTGGGAGGATCGGGCGTCAACCCGAGCGGTATATGTTCAATGGTGAGGCCTTTTTGGCTTAACTAGAAGAACATGATAGAGATCCTTGCAGTTACGCATAGGCTATGAAGGATATTGATTTGAAACTCTACACAGAAGCTATAAACACAGAGATGAAGTTTATAGAGACTAATCGGGTTCAACCTTCTTAACAACTCGATCACCAATAAAAGAAATGGTTTCATAAATCCATACTTGAAAAAAAAGAACACAAACCATTCACCATGTAACCTTCTCTTACACGGTCAATTTGTCATCGTTTTAAAAGACCAGCAATCCCTATAATCTTATCATCTCTCCTATACAATGTGGTCCCAGCCAAAACCAAGCTAGAAATTATCAAGTCAAATAACAACTTTCCCCAAGGAACATCATAAATCCTTGAACCATCTGCAAGTCTTATTGATTCATTGCTTATACACTTGTCATAAGGCTTAGCAAGCACGAAGCAGGAGATAAAAAATAGCAAAGCATCCTTCACAACATCCTCATCATTATCAAAAACTACATCCATAAACCAATTGATAATGCTACCCTTACATATTCGCCTAGAGACATCAGGAAAAAACTTGTTCTTTAGAGTATTGTCCTCGCTATCACAATAATTTTTCAAATCTATACTACCATCACATTTCAAAGCAGAAATTTAACAAAAATCCTCTATCCCGAAGCTAACCATAGCATCACCAAACTTACACTACCTTTTCTTACGATTAGGTTGATAAACCTCACAAATCAAAATCTGATGCAACAAAGTATTCAGACTTACAAAACCTAGCAAGTCAAGAAACTGACCAGAAATAGTGGCCTTGAACTTCACTAGCTGAACATTGTTGAACTTCTCCTTAATCGAATTTATCATTGTAAAGCAAAAAGCAACAAAAAAAAAACCTACATCTTGCCATCGAACTATTCTGAGGGTTAATTCTATAACCCCAAGGTTGAAAAGTCAAACAATAAAAAAAAAACACAATAGGAAAACAAATAAATATAACTTAAAAAACTGAAAAGAAAAAAGAAACACAACTCAAATCAATGAACAAATTAAAGATTCTAAACTTGCAACAAATAACTTACTTGAAGCGGTAAGCGTGTTGGAGCAAGAACACCTGCTTTCTTTTGAATTTTTGAAGAAGCCTTATCAACTCTAGCTTGCTTCTTCAAAATTGCAGAAACATCTTTATGTTTATTTTTACGTTTTGATTGGTAGAAGACTTCTTACCTATCTCTGCAACAAAATAAACTACGATAAAAAAAAGAAAAAAAAATACTAGAAAACAAAAACAAAGAAAAATTGAACAAAGTAACGAAAAAAAAAAAAAGCGAAGGTAAGCCAAAAAAGAAGGGCACCCCCAACCCCCTCACCAACCAATCCAACCCACAAACAATCAAACAAATAAGGAACAAACATAATAAAACAACACAAAATTTGGAAAATAAATGCCAAACCTGCAAGATTTCAAACTCATGACCTGCCAAGTTCCAAACAATTAACAAACACCTAGCAAGTTACAAAAAAAATTGCTAAATTCAAAAAAAAAGGAAAAATAACCTAGCAAGTTCCATTACAATAATTAGAACCTGCAAAATATCACAACTCATAATAACACAATTTCAACCAAAAGATAAAAGTTTGTTCTCAATACAAACATTGAAAAGCAATGTGAATCAAGAATGCCAAAATCACATATCACAAACAAACAATAGTTTCCCAAAAAAGAAAAAAAATAAAAACACCAACAAAATCAAACATGCAAAAAAAAAAATAGAATAATGGAAAATGAAAAAACCAAACCATACGTGCATACAAATGCAGATAAAAAGTTAAATCAAATACAGATTATCATAAATACAGATTAAGAAAAAAGAATAAAAACCCTAAAAAACTAAATCATAAATGCAATATCGAGACATAAAAAAAACCAATAATCTAAAAACCAAAATTATCAATATAAAGCACTAAAAAAATACAAAAAATTATTAATAAATTCAACAATTGATGAAACTAAACAATTGCAATCAAAAATCGAAATCAAATGAAGAACAACCAACAACCCTTGATGATGAAACCGGCAATGACCGACGATGAAACAACTTTCTCCAAAACCCGATTCGAAGAACAAAAACAACCAATTAAAAGCCACAAAATCCCACAGAGAATGAAACCAAAAACAAGAATATCAATCTAACCAAATCGAAATCAATCGAAGAACAACATAGAGAAATTCAAAGAAACAATTTAAAGAAAGAAATAGAAGAGCAAGAAAGAGGCAAATAAGAGAAAACTGAACCTTATTTGTTTAATTACTCAATAAAGAAAAAAAGAGCGAAGCAATAAATAGAAAAACAGAATCATAAAAAAGAAGAAGAGGGCATTTACACAAACAAAAATAAGGGAGAGCATTTTTAATAAGGAGTGCCAAGTGGGAGGCATTCTATGTAATTTCCCACTATAAAAATGATAAAAGAACCCTACATAATATGTCATTAAAGTTAGACATGTATACCCAAAGGAGTAAAAATGTAATATGTTTTTAGAAACATTTTTAACGATAAAGAATTTATTATTTATTTATATACCAAATCTTGTTCTCTTTACGTTTTATTTGCTGAATGTATGTTGAGCAAACAAAAGTCTGAGAATGTCAGTCTAAACCTTTAAGAATTGGGCATATGATGGACAGATATACGGTAGACACGATTCTTAAGGTGATGGTCTAAATCATAAGATCCGCAATCGAGAGAATAAAATTGGACGTTTTATTCATGCAAAGATTGTTATGTTGCCTACATCCCTAATATTAAATGGTTTGTCTTGACCGTCGAAGGTATACTCCGTGAATAGAAATATTGGCACATTATCATAGGTGACGATGTGTTGGATCAGGACATAAAGTGAGACATAAAGTGAATTGATTTGGATTAATAATTTTGTCTCGGCAAATCGATTCACTTTAGAAAATTATATGTATTGTATCTTAATCCTAAGATGAATAATGGGCCCGTTGTCTTGACTTGAGTCTTTTGATGTACCAAAGGGTGACATCCACATTTTAATTGTGTTATGCATGTCAGTATATTGAAGGCACGACTCTTGACAACATAGACCTGTTATTCATAGATATGGAATCCATAGCTCCTCTTCAAGAGTAGTTGATATCCTCTAATATGCGTGGTCCAATAATTGAAAAACTGGAGCACTCAACGATTTAGATACATAAGTGTAACTGAATGGTATACCATTTGTGGATGATAAGTTTTTCGATGGTGAGATAATGGAACATAAGATAAAAATAATCGGGAAGGTAAAACGGAACGTATCCTTAAGCCGATTATGAATAATCTTATAGGGATACAATACATTATGATATGTCATAAAGACTTAGCTATAATGCTAAATTAAAAAAAAAAAGGAAAAATAACGTAGCAAGTTCCATTCCAAAAATCAAAACCTGCAAAATATCACAACTCACAATAACACAAGCTTTTGAAATAATCTTTGAACAACTTGGTACAATTTCAACCTAAAGAAAAAAGTTTGTTCTCAATATAAACATTGAAAAACAATGTGAATCAAGAATGCCAAAATCACATATCACAAACAAACAATAGTTTCCTAAAAAAATAAAAAACAATAGAATTATAAAAAAAGAAGAAAAGAGGCAGTTACACAAATAGAAAAAAGGGAGGGCATTTTTAACAGGAGTGTCAAGTAGGAGGCATTCTATGTAATTTTCTTTTATAAAAATGATAAAAGAACCCTACATAATATGTTATTAATGTTAGACATGTATACCCCAAGAAGTAAAAATTTAATATGTTTTTAGAGATGTTTTTATCAATAAAGAATTTATTTATTATTTATATACCAAATCTTGTTCTCTTTGCGTTTATATTTGTTGAATGTATGTTAAGCAAACAAAAGTCTAAAATTGTTAGTCTAAACCTTTAAGAATTGGGCGTATGATGGATAGATTATACGGAAGACACGATTCTTAAGGTGATGGTCTAAATCATAAGATCCGTAATTGAGGGAATAAAGTTAGGTGCTTTATTCATGCAAAGATTGTTATGTTGTCTACATCTCTAATAAGAGATGGTTTGTCTTGATCATCGAAAGTAGACTCCGTGAATAGAAACATAGGCATATTGTCATAGATGACGATGTGTTGGATCGGGACATAAAGTGAATTGATTTGGATTAATAATTCTATATCGATAAATCGATTCACTTTAGAAAATCATATGTAATGTATCTTAATCCAGATATGAATAATGGGCCCATTGTCTTGACTTGTGTCTTTTGATGTACCAAAGGGTGACATCCATATTTTAATTGTTTTATGCATAGCGGTATGTTGGAGGCACGACTCTTGATAACGTAGACTTGTTATTCATAGATATAGAATCCATAGCTCCTCTTAAGGAGTAGTTGCTATCCTCTTATATACGTTATCCTATAATTGAAAAACTAGAGCACTCTACCATTTGGATACATAAGTGTTACCGAATGGTATACCATCTGTAGATGGTAAGTTTTCCGATGGTGAGATAGTGGAACATAAGATAAAAATAATCAAGAAGGTAAAACAAAACTTATCCTTAAGTCGATTATGGATAATCCTATGGGGATATAATACATTATAATATGTCATGGAGACTTCGCTATATTGCTAAATTCAAAAAAAAAAAAAAGAAAAAATAACCTAGCAGGTTCCATTCCCAAAATCAGAACCTACAAAATATCACAACTCACAATAACACAAGCTTTTGAAATAATCTTTTAATAACAGAGTACAATTTCAACCTAAAGAAAAAAGTTTGTTCTCAATACAAACATTGAAAAACAATGTGAATCAAGAATTCAAAAAGAACATATCACAAACAAACAATAGTTTCCCAAAAAAATAAAAATACAAAAAAATAAAAATAAAAATAAAAACACCAACAAATCAAACATGCAAAAAAAAAAAAAACAGATTAATGGAAAATGAAAATAACTAAATAATACGTGCATACAAATGCAATAAAAAGTTAAATCAAATACAGATTATCATAAATACAGATTAAGAAGAAAGAATCGAAACCCTTAAAAACAAATCATAAATGCAATATCGGGAACTAAATAAATCAATAATCTAAATACCAGAATTTTCAATATAATGCACTAAAAAAATACAAAAAATTATTAATAAATTCAACAATTGATGAAATTGGAAAATTACAATCAAAAATCAAAATCAGATGGAGAACAACCATGTAACACCCCGAAGTTAATTAAGTGTAATTAGAACATTAAATGGTGAATTAGTGTGCCATGTGAGTGTTTTAAACTTAATTTGATTACTCTGTGGAAACCTTGTGTTAATTACTTTTTGATGATTTTTAATTATTCTAAATTGTTTTTGATTGTTAATTTAAGTTTTAATAAAATAATTTGATTTGAAAACAGAGTGTGGTTGCACACAGTTTT
>CAMOHE010049968.1:30199-44655 GCA_946598075.1 Artocarpus hirsutus | reverse complement strand
TAAAAATGTTATAACAAGTATAATTTTTTAATTCACATGACATAATAAAATTATAAAAATATTAGTCGAATCATTTAAAAATGTATACCAAAACAAAAAGAATATTAATGGCTTTCTTAAAAACACAATTTTGAGTTACATTCATTCCTTAATATTACATTCCTTTTTTTTTTTTTTTCTGAATTTAGAGGTTAAGAATGTATACATTGGCCTAGGTATACTTTTACCACTGAGAAAAAAATAATATGCAGACTAACATGAGTTTTTTGCTGATGTGTGCATGAGCAAGTACATATTGATTGAAAACGAGTGGTGACATATTATCATGTTGCTCTTAAAGTTATTGTATATTATCCTAGCTATTCTTCGATTGATTAGCTATCAAAAGTTTTATGAATGTACTACTTCATTTATTAATTAGTTTCCCGTATAAACAAATTAGAAAGACCTTTTTGGTTGAGAATCTATTGGTGTGGTATATAATAAGATATAATTTTGAATTATTAGATCATATAAGAATTATTATATTAAAATAGAAAAATAAAGCAGCTGGTTTCGACATGGGTTCAAAACTCCGATTCGGTCGGTTAAGAAAAAAAAGTAGGAGCGAATTCGTCTATCACAGGTAGTCGCTCACCCGCAGGTCTTTCTCATATCTAAGCTAAGCCAGGGGGGTAATTTGAATTGGACTCTCAAGTAGAGGAGCTGCGACTTATTAGTTAACTTTTTTTATTATCAATCCACTCGATTGATAATCAAATATAAACATTAACCATTCTTTCTTTTTAACTTGTCTTGTACAGTATCCGTTTACCCTTGTCTTTACTTAACCTTGTAACCCATCGAGGTCACATTTCCCTTTGACCTTGTAACCCATCAGATTACCTTTCATTTACTTAAACATCCTTTATCAAATATCCTTTCTCACATGACGATTTCGTTACTTAACGTATTATGAAACATTTTTCGTCTAAGAACGTTATACCAAATCAGAGTATTTAACTCCGTTCTCGTCGTTTTCTTAAAAATAATGATTTTACCCTTAACGGGTTTTTCGTCCATTTCGTAACTGTATAAAACTCATTGCTTAGCTTAACCTTCCATTTCTTACACGTTACAAAAAAATTACCGTGAAGGATTGTTTTCTAACATCGGGCGTTTTGGGTCTATTTTGGCCATTTTCATAAAATGACCATTTTACCCTTAATCTCTTTCCTTTCATTCATTCCTCGACTGAACTTCAAATCCTTAAAACTTAGCATCTATAATACTTACTGCCTATAACAGTATAGGAAACTAACGTTCCCTAATGAAAATTCAGTTTTCACACAATTTTATAGTTTTGGCCCCAATATAAAAATATTTGTATTTTTGTCCCCAGAACCAAAAATAATCTTTTAAACCATTAGTCTCTATTTTTCATAAGAAACATTTTTACTTAAAGTACCATATTCAAAATCTTTTGAAAAAATGACATTTTTGCCCTTTAAATTTTTTTTTCAATTTCATCAAATACATGCTCAAGAACCCACATAGGCTCAAAGGAATAAAAATCAAAACAAAAATTACAAAATTTCAAAAGGAATAAAAATCTAAACAAAAATTAAAAAATTTTAAAACTTACCCAAATAGCAGTCTTTTGATTTCTAGCCTTCCAAGACTCCTTGAACTCCTTCTTAGGCTTCATTTTTATGCAAAAACACCATGAATTAATTTCCCACTTAACCCATGAAAAATCCCTTGAAAACTTGCTAAAAAGTTTAGGAACTTACCTTAAAAGTTGTAAAAATCCTTAAGCTTTGCTTCTAAAACTTGTTTGGGGCTATTTTTGTAAAGAGTTGAGTTGAGAAATTTTTTTGAAAGAGCCCTTCAATGGCTGCCATGACTTGAGGAAGAAGAAGAAAGAAAATTTTTTTGTGATAAGTTGCATTTAATGCTTCTTATCCACTTTGATGACTCATGGTCATCCATAAGGATATCTTAGGTGGCGAAATGGTATTGGGCCACATTTCTAAGCTTGGTGGCCCAATTAAATTCGGTTGGGTGTCTACTTTGTGGGCCCCAAAAATTTATACTGTGTAATTTTTTCATCACACAGTATTTTTCTTACACTATAGTGGTAAAATCAGTACAAAAACATATTCCTAGACTGTATAAAATATTTTACTTACCTCTGGTTTATTTTTGGAGGCCAAACATAACATTTCTTATTCCTTCATATTCTCTAAGCAGTATTATTCCTATACTGCTTCAACTTAAACAGTCCAATTTCTATACTGTATGTCCTTAAACAATCCAATTCTTATACTGCATTACTCTAATATTGTATAATTTTTCATGTTATTATATAGTATTTTTTCTTAAATTGTATTTTTCGTCTCAATATAATAATTAACTTATTGTATTTTTAATCATTAGAAATTCTCGGGTGTTACTTTTTGGGTGTACATCATAGCGTATATAAAGTGAAATGGATCTTTGAAAGCATAAAAAGCTTTCAAGGAAAAAAAAAAAAAGCCTAAGATCCTTAGGTTTAATCGGGATTGAGGAGGGTTTTAGGACGAAAGTTATGAATTCTCTGTTTGTGATGTTTACTTTTTATTTATAACTTCGAGCTATTAAAAAAAAACGTTCAATGAAAAAATACAAATTAATGGCTTTTTTACGAAATTTTTTAACATTATTATTAATAAAAGATGTATGTCATTTGTAGGGTCCATGCTTTGGGACCTATGTTATATTTTGCATCGTGAAATTGTTAAATTCAAGCACTGATAAAACCCTGCATATCTTTTTATTTTTATTTTTTTGGTGAAATATGTGTCTTTTTGAGTTTGGCAACAAATAGCTGATATAAATCGCAGTTAATTCCATCATATGGTGTAAACTTTTTAAAGAATATATGCACCTTGTTTTTGCTAAGAAAAAGTATATTTTATGCAATCCGTAAATCTGCAAAATTTGTCCAATCTAGTCGAATGCACCGAATTGGGTTTGGTTGCAAAGAGTTTCTGATTAATAACATATTAAGTACATCTTAATTAGAATGTTTTAGATTGGATTCTAGATTTAAACAATTCTCAATACATGAAATCCATGAATCGAAAACTATATCCTCAAACTTTTGTTTCGTTAGTTTAATTTTAGGACAATTGAACTCTATAATTTATTGCCAACCATTTTGAGATTCATGTTTAAATGTAAAGAGAAAAGAATCCCAAGTTTCACATTGTTAAAATATATTAAAAAAAAATAGCAACTTGTAAGGACATTAGGCCACCTCACTTAATAAGTTGACCTTTTAAAATAGTAGCTCAAGTCTTTAACAAGTCCAAATTCCATTATGATATAGAGCACAACCAGCTCAAAGTAGCAGCTCAATCCATCCAATGCAAGATTGATCATTCCAAAAAAGAGCACCATCTTCTGGCATGTAAAGAAAAAGGAATCCTGTGTTCAACATTGTTAAAAAACAATAACTTATAAGAATATTATGTCACCCCACTTTATAGGTTGAACTTTTAAGATAGAAGCCTAAATCCTTAGCAAGTCCAAATTCCATTATTAAAGAGTCTGGCTTAAATGGGTTGTAACAAATTGGATTCTATTGAGCTATTTTAATAGAATGGGTTATAACAAATTAAATTTTATTGAGCCGTTTTGAGTCTTAGTTAAATTTTATGTTATGTTTATTAAAATGTGAAGAAATGGACCTACAATATTTTTATTTTTAAAGGTCCTAGCTTAATCCGCAGAGTTCATGAAATCCACTAACCGCAGAGTTCATGAAATCCACTAAGTAAAATCCCATAGGTAAGGAATTGAGATTTTATCAATTCAATAACTTTGATCGGACTACAGATTGAAATTTTCCTAATTTGATAGTTTTGGATTAGATTGCAAATTGACCCTTAATCTATAAAATAAAAATTATATTTACACCGTAAATTTTTATTAAGACACTCAAAAAATTTATTTAAAATTATTTCCTTTTTGATATCAAAATCTCATATAATTCCATAACTATCCTTATATACACTCAATGTTTTAAACCATTTTGTTAAAAAGATTTCTTTTTGGCTAACGTTCTAGTTGATTTTTTTTTCTCAATTTCAAATTTTTCTTGAAGTTAGAATTAAATTGCTAATTGTTTAAATTTTTTTTTTTACGGGTACAATCATTTCATGTTTGAAGTTCTTCATTTGCTGTTAGAACTTGAAATATTGAGGCTTCATTTAGCAACTTTGTTAAAACTTATTAATTTCAACTAGTATAGTGTAAAACTTTTACATGTTAAAATATAAAGTAAAAATTTATTATAATGTTTTTTGTTCTAACCTGTAGCCTTAACTATTTTCTTAAACACTCTATAAGTGAAATTGAGATATAAAGTTAGCCAAAAAAATAAGAAGTAACTTTAATTTTGGAAGGAAAAATTATATAAACTCTTGAAATTAGATAGATAATGTCTTTAATTTTGACTAAAAATACTATAATATATAAGCTTATGCCTTATTTTTTAAGGAGAATTTCATAAATGTCGTTTTTAAGATTTATTTATTATAAATGTTATTTATATTTATTAGTAATATAATTTAATATGTAATATAAATAAAAATATAATATAAATTTTTTTATGTGACATAAATAAATATAATTTATTTATTTATTTATTTTTGTGAATGATTTTTTTTTTTTTAATTCGGCAACATGTGAAAGCCCTGGGATTCAAACTGACAAGGGCAAACGCTTATCAGCAGACCGAGGAGGGCTTTGGGTCCGGTCAGACATCAGAACAGGTCCTCGTAAGTTGACGTGGGTAATGTTACCAGACCACAGTTGGATTAGAACACCTTGCGGGCCCCACCATAACGGATAAATCATAACTCATTTCCGAACCTTAGATCCAATCCAATAGGAGAAAAAGCAATCGCCTCCTTACCGTCCGATCACGAAAACTCCAGGTCCCACCCAACTCAATCCATTAACGGTGATACGGTTGACACTGGTTGAGAACGAAGGAAGGAACAAATTCGAAGCAAAAAAAGAAACATCGGAAAAACAAAAACAATAGCAGAAGAAAGGAACCTTTCCTCCTTCCCAGCAATGAATTTCGTCAAATAAACAAGAAGAAGAGGATTCTAGATCTTAGTTGTCCACACTTTTCTGAGAAATTCCTTTTTCTCTTTTCCAATGCAGGAGAGCAAGAGGTCCACGGGAACGGTGAAATGGTTCAGCGCTCAGAAGGGGTTCGGATTCATCGCCCCGGGGGACGGCGGCGAGGATCTCTTCGTCCACCAGACGGCGATTCGATCCGACGGTTTCCGGACCATATCGGAGGGCCAAACTGTCGAGTACGCCATCGATTACGGCGATGATGGTCGCACCAAGGCCGTCGATGTGGCCGGCCTCGCCAGATCCGGTCAGTCCGTGCCGGGCCGTGGCCGAGGCGGAGGAGCTGGGTCCGGTGGGAGGGGAAGAGGAGGCGGTGGTTATAGACGCTATGGCGGAGGGTTTGGTGGCGCTATAGGCGGAAGGTCCGGTGGCGGCGGTTACTATGGCGGACGTGGCGGTGGCGGTGGAGTAGGAGGAGTAGAGTGCTATAATTGCGGCAGGATGGGTCATTTAGCGAGGGATTGTTATCAAGGAGGCGGTGGCGGTGGAGTAGGAGGAGTGGAGTGCTATAATTGCGGCAGGACAGGTCATTTAGCGAGGGATTGTTATCAAGGACGCGGCGGCGGAGGTGGTGGTGGTGGTGCGAAATTTGGAGGCGGCGGTCGGGGATATGGCGGCGGAGGGAGTAGAGGATGTTACAATTGTGGAGAGGAAGGGCATTTGACTAGGCATTGTCCGAACGATCAGAACTGAGGGCGGTGATGATGCTTTTCTCTCTCTCTTTCTAGCGCATTGATAGATTTCTCTGAATTGCCGCGCTTTCTCTTCTGTTTTTGTGTTTGTTGAATGATTTTTCTTGAATCGGAAAAAAGAAATTGGATGTTATTTTTCTTCTGGTTTTTTTATTGTTGGGGCGTTTGGCTCTTGAGTGAATATTTCTTTCGCACGATTTGCTAAAATTTGGGCAACCTTTTTTAAGATGTAGTATTTATTTATTGTTTTTTGGGTCTCTTTCCAATGTTTCGAGTTCGACAGATGTCATTTTCTTTCTCTTTTTCATTCATTGTTTCCCTTCATTAATTTGTACAACTTTGATTAGTGGAAGCTAAATTTATTCATCTCTTTTGTCACATTTTACTAGTTTTTTTTTTTTTTTTTTTGAATTAGACATTTTACTAGTTCTTGTATTGTTATGTTTCCTAATCAATAAATCCATGTTCAATTGTTCATTTGTTTTTGATGGTCCTCGTGAAATTTGCATCCAGAATTATGCGCTTCTAGATTTTGGAATTTGATTGAAATCCCAAAATATATCTCCTTTTTCCTTGTGGATAACTATGACTCTAAGCATTGCGGATGATATTGTAGGGGAAAAAAGGAATTTGTGGATGATGCGTGTTTATTTGACAGAGACTTAAACTGCTCAGGACTTCCCATTTCTCGTCATGTTGGGATATGTTATTTTGTCTTCTTCAAACTTTTATCTGGAACACTAAATTGTTGTGGATATGTATAAATATTCTGGTCTGCCTAGTTGATTAGATTATCTCATGACAGATATTTATGTAGGGGCAGTCTAGGATTTTAAACCAGTTTAGAGTTTGTCTTCTTAATTTGAAATAGCCGTACGGCTGGGTTCATTACCGAATTAGCTTCACGTTGATCCAACTAATGCATTAATTTTGCATGAGAAAACAAAAAAACCAAAAGTCATCCGTGCATGGTGTGTGTCAGATCTCATGCACCTTGCCCTTTCTTTCGATGATGACTATGAGAGGTCGATATTTGGCGGGTCAAGATAGCATTTCCGATGGCCCTGATCAAACACCGATAGAATCGTTGGCTCTTAAACTCGATATCATTTCAAGGGTCCTTTTCACTTTCGATATTCAATCTTGTGATATACTTCGTCATCTGTCATATCTCTCTACCATCTCTCTCTCTCTCTTTCTCACTCACGTTTAGAAAGAATGACAATGACATCTAAGACAAGAATTTGTCTGAGAGTTATGGCAACGAGAGATGTGAGTAAGAGATCTTGTGTGCCAACTGCCATATGCTACAACAGATTGGAAGTTAATGGCTGCCTTTAGGTCTCCCTGAAACTGATGTTAGCGGTGGGGAATTATTGGGATCTAGTATGGCTAGGTTGAAATTTTCATTTACTTTACCATCTTTTGCTTTCGTTGGAGTTCTTAATCAATCATGGGGTCATCTATAATCTTTGCTGTTGCTCGAACTCAGTTATAAGAACTGTCTACTTTCCGACAGGCGTTGGTCGAGGACTCACTAGATCTCGGACATTCCATGAGTTATGAGGACTAGATTTAGCACAGATTTAAAGTGAGGGACTCTTTGCACGGTGGGTTGTGTGGGTTTTTGAGATGTTTCAACCCAAACTTATCAGTTCCGATTACATAATTTGGAACGCGACCGAGCCAAAGATTTTAAGCAACCCACTTACACCAGAGTACTTCGGGTTGGGTTTGGTGAGTTGGACGTTATACGACTAACTATAGTGTTCATTCATTTATAATATTAGAACGAAAAAAAGATTAAGTTATGACACATAGAAATGAAATTAAAGTTCGTAACTCCATTAATCTCTGCATTTTTAAGTTCCAATCCTGCTTCATCCTCTTAAATTTAAAAATTACAATGAAGCATCTCTAAAAAGAAAAGATCGGTTAATGGGTTGGGAAAACTCATACGCCATCCATGATTTGCAATCTAAAGCTGGATTTCGTGGGTTGAACCCAAACTTAGTTATGGGCTTGGCATGCACTCAAACCCATCAGGTTTAAAGTGAGTGAGTTTTGGTACGTTGGACGGGCTCTCAAGTTGCAAGTTGAGCTACCGGTGATTTACACGTGTCTACTTGTATGAAATTAAATCTAAATTTGTCCGCAAACTAATACTATTACAAAAATACCATATGTAAAGACCATTATAGTCTTAAATTGTAACAAGAAAGGGTCAACCCCTATAATTTTCTTATTGAAACGTATTAATGAAATAAATTCGGATGTTTCATAATAAATAGGCACTTACACTGATTAGACAAAATAGGTGAAAAAAGGGGAACAGTTAGCTTATTTGAGTAGTGTGCTTTTTTATGTAGGTTATTAAAGTTTCATTATTGATTAAAAAAAAACACCTGTTCCGTGAAGATTTAAAAAGCAACATGTAAATGGCAATTACCCCTGAAAAAAGCAATTAGCAATTTTATTCAGAAATGCTTCATTTAAAAAAAAGAAATAAAAAGCCTTCATTATTGAAACTAAAAAAGGAAAGTAACGTTTTAAACACAATTGAGTTTAAATTTTAGAACCCAACTCGTCCGAACCACCACCTCCATTGAAGCCAAGGACCTCCCCTTCACGAAACCGTCAAATCAAGCATCATATCTCCTATAATTTAGATTGTTCATTACCGTAATTTATATATTATTATGATAATAACCATGACTTCTTAAACTTATTTAGACATGATTATTTTCTGATTTTTTTCCCTTTTTGGAGTTAGAAAATCGAATAGTTACGTGCAACTTTTGCATATAAAAAACTCAGTTAAGAAAAGAGTATCTATTAAGGAGAAACTATAAAGCCTATAAACTATAACCTTATATATAGCATTGCCTTACCGTAATTTATATATCATTGTGGTAATAATCATGATAATTTTCTACACATGACATCTTGAACTTGTTCGGGCATGATTATTTTCCAATTTTTTTTCCTTAGAGTTAGAAAACTAAATAGTTACCTGTAACTTTTACATGTAAAAAACTCATATAAGAAAAGAACATCTATTAGAGAGAAATGGTGAAGTCTATAAACTATAACCTTTTATATATCATTATTGAAATGACCATAACAGCTTTCTACACGTCATCTTGAACTTATTTAGGATAATTATTTACCAAATTTTTTTTCCTTTTTAGAGTTAAATATCTAAATAGTTATGTACAAACTCGTATAAGAAAATAACATCTATTATGAAAAATTTGTGAAGACTATAAAAACTAATCTCAGATATATCATTATCATAATTTAGATATCATTATAATAATAGCTATGACAACTTTTTACATATGACATCTTGAACTTATTTAAGCAAAATAATTTTCCTTCTTTTTCCTTTTTAGAGTTAGAAAACTGAAGCATAACATGAATAAATGTTTACTAATAACGTGTAATTAGTCAAATGAAGAAAAAAAACCATATTTTAGTAATAAAAAATAAAAAATCTGGATCATAAACGCTAGCACACGTGACGTCAACGTGTAATTAAAATTGATCAATGGAAGCAAAAAGAAAAAAAAAAACCCATATAAAAATTACCAAAATTCAGGCGTAAAAATTTGATGAAAATTCTTGAAGATGTCGTATACAATTGGGATATAAATTTTGGATGATAATTGTTCAAGTCAGTGAATCATTCATATACTACCACTATGGTAATGGAAATAAAGTGCCAAAAATTGTTTAAGCTTCTAAAATTTTTTCAATTGAACCCCTTATAAACATGCCACGAAATGCATTTTTCTATTTTGGAGCAACGGTATTTTTGGCCCCTTCCCTTTTTTTTTTGGGAGAAATTATATAATATAGCAACTTCGACTGTATAATTTCAATTATGATCTTATATCAGTTTCAATAATGGTAAAATTAAAAAAAAAAACTGTTTTTCCAAAAATGCTTACAATTTGACAATTTTTATTTATTGTTCTATTCCACAAGAAGACCATGAGGATCAACAAAATCCTAAGCCTAAATTCAGTGTAATATTCTTTTTGAAAGAAATAACTGGATTAAAGTCAGTTAAAAAGAGAGAGCCATTTTTTTTAATAAAAAAAGCATTTACTTACCATCGTGGTCCTCATCTAGTTGTTTTGTTCAACCGTGTTATCATATATCAAAGTACTACGCCGTTATGAAGCAAATCTCTCTTCTCATAAAAGCCTAGTTACAAAAGAAAAAGGAACTGAAATATATTTTTCTGATTTATTTTTCTTTCTTTTCTTTTTAATTTGTAGGAGAAGATTCTGAGAGAGACAAGTGCTGAGAAGCCAATATCAAACTCAGTGCACTTCAAAATGGCAGCCTTTGTTACATCTTAGAAGAAAGTTCCTTGGACCCCTCACAGCAGTTTCACCAAACCATGCACCCTCCCATTCTCTTTTGTTTCTTTCTTTTAATCTAACTAATTGTTTAGATTCAATGATCACTGAGAAAGTTGGCTGCTGTGAAGGACCATCTATATATGCAGATTGCTTTTGTAATGTCAAATATATGGTCGGTCCATGGACATTATAGGCTCTTTTTGCATTCCCTACACTTTGGCAGGTCGGCAGAGAAATGTATATATATATATATATATATATATGTGTGTGTGTGTGTGTGTGTGTGTCTGTGTGTGTGTCGTTTTAGACACATCATTTCTTAAGCAGTCTCACTTTTTATTTTTTATTTTTTATTTTTTGAAGTCTCCCATTGTCATGTGTAGGATAATAATAGTATGTAATCTATGAACAATAATATTGTAGTACATGTATAGGAATTATCTCTAGTACCCAGCGTGCCGATACGACATTTTTATCATTGCTCGCACGTACGATATTATAACATAGTCTGTATGATACATTTAATAAACATAGTCTATAATCATGTTATATTCAATTTATTTTAGTGTAATAATATTGTAGGAAAAATATTACACACACTGGGTGGTTTGGCCTCTGGATTAAAGATTTTGTTTATATATATGTAAGGGTTGTTTACATTGTTTACCCCCGAAGTTATCATACATTTATAATTTATCTTTTAAACTTTAAGCTATGGCAAGCTATACCTAACTTTACAAATTACCTCCAATAATAGCAATATTAGGTTTTTAATTGAAATTGACATGTAACTTGCTTATGAATAGCTAACAAATAAGATGAATGTTCTAATGTGATTAATATTTTTAATAAAGTTTTTATTAAAATAGAAAATTTTGAATTAATTTATAAAAAAAAAAAGACCTTTCAAAATTTTTAATTTACAACTTATGTGAAAATTACATGAAAATTTCAATTAAAAACTAACATTGCTACTAATAGAGTGATTTGCTACAAATTTATACATTCATAGTTCAGCTTGCAAAAATTTAAAACTTGATAGGCAAATTGCAAACGCTAGAAAAATTTAGTGACCAACAATGTAAAGAATCCATATGTATAAAACACAACAACCTTTTTACTTGATTTTAATCGGTTAAAGTTTTACTTGTCTAATGGTGAAACAAAAGGTTTGTACCTAATTAAATTATCTTCGACATTTTTTATGAATACTTATCTTCGCTACTATTATCATGAAATCGTTGTCCTATTGTTAAGTGGCTAACAATACAAGTATAACTAATAGTTATGGAAGTCTAAACTAGTTTTTTTGGCTCTAGTTCTGGAAAAACAACTAGTTATAGAAAAGCATCTACATTACAAGTCTAAACTAGTTTTTTTTTTTTTTTTTTTTTTGCTGTTCTTTCCTTCTTTTTCTTTATAAAGTCTTATTTGTTTTTTAGACAACATTCATGTACATATAAATATATCTACTTATTAAAAGGAAAAAAAAAAAAACTAGTAGTAATAGTAAGATAAATAAAGTATTTGTAATGTAACTTAAAGCTTGAATACTTGCATCGAATTTATAAGCCGTTTGACACTTTAGTTATAACTGAAGTTTTGAATTTAAAATTTGTAACATGTGAAAGCTTTACATAATAAGAATTTTTCTCGCTTGAGAGCTTTACACTTTACTATTTGATCTATTTGTTTAAATCATGCTTCCACTCTCATTAATCCAAGTCAAAATGCGAGTCTGGCATAGTATTCACAATTGATTTCCAACGGCTGAGAAATAGACAAACCCGCAACTAGTCCACGAGCTTTAACCACTGTTGTGAGGAGAATTGAGCACGACAGACGGAAAGTACAAAAGCTGTCAAGGCCAATCAAACAAAGCTTTAGTAATTGAAATTTTAAACCAAAAAAGAATTATTAATACTAATAAGCTCAAAGCTTTTGATATCCTTAACTTTGTTTTTTGAACTTTAAAAAACATCATTTTATTAATTCAAACTTTCATGATCTACTCAATTTGTCCTCTCTCTATGCAATTTTTCTTCAAAAGTGATAGAAATAGACCTGTCTGTAAAGGTAAAATCGACATTTTGTTAATCCTAAGGGAGAATTATCACTTACATTCCCATTTAAAAAGTTGGTAAAAAAAAATAATCTAGAGATTTTCAATTTATGGTTTTGCTATGTTAGGTCAGCAACCCCTACGTACACCTCACAGGGTTTATTTCCATCACTTTTGAGGAGAAATTAGATAGAAGAGGTAAAGTGACAAGATTTAAAAATTTAAGATAGTAAAGTGATTATTCTAAAGTTCAAGAAACAAAATGAGAGGACCTCAAAGTTTAAGGTCTATTAATGTTAATAACCCAATAAAAAAACAAGTTTATGGTAATTGAAAGACAAAGAAAGGAGAGAGAGAGGTCTTTCTGAGATAAGGCCTCATAGCGATGATGCTTTTTTTTTATCGTTGGATCCTGCTAATATAAAAATCAAAATGAAAAGCATATGAAAAATAGATAATTTGATGCCTAAAAAATAAAGACCTGGCGATAGTGTATTTTTTTAAGTCCGATCATAGAAATTCTAAAAAAAAATAAAGTGTTTAACGAACTTAAAGGAACAATCAACATATGTTTTTAAGAATTTTATGATAATGTATGAAAAAAAATATGTTATACAGTTTTGAATTGTTGAATTAAAGTCAAATATAGTTTTTAACTGTTAGATCAAATTAAGATTCATGATCATATCAAATTAAATAAAAATAAGATAATTTAATGATGAAAATCTAATTAAAAATTATCGGTCATGCTCTTCTGAAAATTCCCCTTTTTCATGAGCCTTATGAGGCATCTTTAAACATCATATTATATAGCAGTTATGTTATAATTAAAAAAATGTAAATATAATAACTATGAATATAAATAATGTATAACTGTATAATGGTGATAAATAATGTTTTGGTACCATACTAAAAAAAATGATTCCCTTATATTTTTCAAAACAAAAAAATATAATAATGGAGAAAGAAATAGAAGGGCTAGTGTCCAACCGGCTAATGGCGACACACATACCTTACATCTCATAATATTTTTCAAGATTTCGTAAAGCAGTGAGTGTAGGCTCCACATGCCTGTGCCTTATCGAGACTACTGATCTTATGATCCTCTACTCAAGATTTGGATTCTTTTTTTCACAACCTTGCAACTTGAAAAAGCTCAAAATCCTCAATACCAGCTGGCAATACTGTAATGGTTTATTGCTATAATTTATTGCCATGTCGTTGTTTCTTTGTGACACTTGCAATATGAGATATTTGATAGAAAAGAAGAGGTGAACAAGGATCAAATAAAAGCTCTGCATGCTTTGTTTGGTTATAAATGTGATAGGCTTTGTCATAAACGGATACGGTTTGCAAGTCTTCTTTTTGGTTTTTTGGTTTTTTATTTTTTGTTATCTTAATAATTTCATCTCATGTCAATAAAAATGTTATAACAAGTATAATTTTTTAATTCACATGACATAATAATATTATAAAAATATTAGTCGAATCATTTAAAATGTATACCAAAACAAAAAGAATATTAATGGCTTTCTTAAATACACAATTTTGAGCTACATTCATTCCTTAATATTACATTCCTTTTTTTTTTTTTTTTCTGAATTTAGAGGTTAAGAATGTAGGCATTGGCCTAGGTATACTTTTACTACTGAGAAAAAAATAATATGCAGAATAACATGAGTTTTTTGCTGATGTGTGCATGAGAAAGTACATATTGATTGAAAACGAGGGGTGACATATTATCATGTTGCTCTTAATTATTGTATATTATCCTAGCTATTCTCCGATTGATTAGCTATCAAAAGTTTTATAAATGTACTACTTCATTTATTAATTAGTTTCCCATATAAACAAATTAGAAAGACCTTTTTGGTTGAGAATCTATTGGTGTGGTATATATTAAGATACAATTTTGAATTATTAGATGATATAAGAATTATTATTTAAAATAGAAAAATAAAGCAGTTTAATGGATCGGTCCTTTTTTTTTAAGATATTTGAATTATATACCACAAGAAAAACTATATTTAACGACATATTATTTACGACATGTAGTTTTTGAATGTCGTTGAAAAGTACATACAACGACATCTCAAATAAAGATGTCATTAACGACATTTGAAACAATAATTAACGACATCTATATAGATGTCG
>CAMOHE010049968.1:0-30179 GCA_946598075.1 Artocarpus hirsutus | reverse complement strand
TAACGACATATTATTTACGACATGCAGTTTTTGAATGTCGTTGAAAAGTACATACAACGACATCTCAAATAAAGATGTCATTAACGACATTTGAAACAATAATTAACGACATCTATATAGATGTCGTATTAAAGGTCTCCTTTTAACGACAATAGTTTGGTGTCATTAAATTATTTAACGATAAGTAGGAGATGTCATCAAAGCCTTGGAGATTCCACGACACCCCTTATAGACGACATTGGGCAAGATGTAGTCTATAAGGGATGTCGTGAAATCTCCAAGGCTTTGGGACATCTCCTACTTGTCGTTAAATAATTTAACAACACTAAACTATTGTCGTTAAAAGGAGACCTTTAATACGACATCTATATAGATGTCATTAATCATTGTTTCAAATGTTATTAACGACATTTTTGTTGGAGATGTCGTTGTATGTACTTTTCAACGACGTTTAAAAACTACATGTCATAAATAATATGTCGTTAAATATAGTTTTTCTTGTAGTGATAGTTAATACTAAAAGTGTCTTTTGGAACATAGTTGAAACCAAAATATTAGAGTATGTGAGCATTTTTTATTATAATATGTAAGAACTTTATACTGTAAAAATTAAAATTAATAAGTTTTGACAATATTATCAAATAAAAATAGTGTCTCGTGGTTAAGTTCCACTTACATAGGCTAAAAGCGAGAAAGACCCAAAAAAAAATGAAAATGTGCAATATCATGCATAGTCCTGCCACATGCATCTAGTCGAATCAAACATCCACTTTTTTTTTTAAATCTAAATCAAACATTTCCGCTTAAAAGTGTGAGTTTTGCTGTCAAAAAGAAAAGGGTGATGTGGGGAAGTAATGACAATAATTAACTGTCGTTGTTATGGATCAACCAATAACTAAAAAGGAGAAAAAGTGGAACCAGATTTTCACTGGAGAAAAAGCAAACAACATGTGAGAAACGAAGGACTAGTCAAAAGGGGCACATCTCCTATCTACTAAGATGGGAAAATTCAATGATTTTGGAGGATCATAAAGGAAAAACACATGATTTAAAAAAAAAAAAAAAAAAAAAAAACAAAACAAAAAAAAAACACATACAACGACATTGATTGTCTCCAGATACCAGAAAGTCTTTTGGGGAAAAAAGAGTGGGGTTATCTTATTTCCCTTAGTTTTATTTTTTAAAGTTTTATTTTAATTTCTTAAAGCTAAAAGATATTCATTCAAGTTTGGAAAAACTTACCTCAATTAAGCCCCTTACACATTTTTTAGACAAACTAGAGTGCCAAAAAAATACTCTTAAATAGTTTATGAAAATATTTTAAAAATTTAAAGAACATAAAAAGCAAAACATTTAAAAAAAAGCTAAAATTTTATTTTTTTTAATGTTTAAAAATATTTTTCTAAATAAATTGTGTTTAATTAACCGTGTCTTTATCTTTTATTGTTCTTTATTTTTTTTTTCCTTTAAATGCACGAGGAGGGATGAAATTGAAACAAATTTTTTTTTTAATTCAAATGATATTTTTATAGCTATAAATCATGATAAACTTAAAATTAGGAGGCATATTATGTAGCAACTTCTAATCTTCATATGTTGAGAGTGTCATACACATTGCAATTGTTAGGCTCATCTATTTGAGCTATCTTTGCCAATATGCACTGCCTTTCCCTTTTCTACATCTACCTTGCATTTCCCATGAGATTTGTTTCTTTGAATTAGATCAAGAAAAGAGAGAATCTCTCTTTTTTAGTTTCAGAGACTTTTTCTTTAATTATAGAAGTGGGCATCCATTTTCCAACTAGCTCCATGAGGGGAGATTAAGCCCAATGTCCACTTTTTTCCTTCTGATCAGAGTGCAAGATACTTTAGGGCATGGATATAGTATATCCTTTAAAGCATCATAGCCCCTTGCACGCTCTGTCCCTCCCCAGATGTGGATCCCACTTCAACTATTCTTTATTTCTTGTCCTTATCAATTGGAGCCCTACTTCTTTCTCTTTGGTCACAAAGAACTCTACATAAGTTTTTCCTAATGGCTTCTATGGTGAGAAAATCTTGTCGTTATTGCTTCTTTTCTGTTCTTTAACGTCAAAGTATATCAGAATCAAAGAATCAAATGGTGTCCAGATTTCGTTGTAAACACTTAAAAATTTAAGGGTATAGTATATAAACATATGGACTATTAATACAATATCATTTTGTACCTTGACAAAAAATCACCTTAGTGTTTAGAGTTGTGGTTCCAACTATATAGTTTTACTCTCAAATAATATAAACTCTCACATACTATAATGTGAAGCAAAAATTTTCTACTGTGTGAAGCTCTTACAGGCTATATGCATGGTTCCAACCATAAAGTTTCAACTTTGCTATCAAATGCCATATCGTGAGACAGATATATCATCGCATATAGTAAATCTCTCTTCTCACAACAAATAGTTTGAAATGCCGTAACAAAGTATTGTTTCCAAATCTTTTTGAAATGTTTTTTGTACATTTTTTAAGACACAATTTTTTAAAAACCCTCTCGGTATAATTTTTCAAAAATTTTTACTTTTGATAAGAAAACAATTTTGAGAACACTACCAAACAAGCCCTTTCGAAATTCTTTAAAATTGAGTGGCTTTTTTTTTTTGTCTTGGTTATTTTTCCCTTTAGCAAATTATATTTTAGTTTCATGATATTTCTCGTAATGTGCATCTTTTTCTAATCATGGTTCACAGTTGCTCAACATAAATCATATTTTGGTTGCTAATAACCAGTTTGTTAACGTTTAGTGAGGAGAACAAATGAGAGATTTGATTAGTCTTACGAGGAGTTTGGTTTGGTGGGGCCTAAAACTAATTGGTTTTATGGATTGACACTCAATATCTTGACCACTGTTAGGTTAGCTACTGTAAAGGATGATTGATTTAATCTTATACTGTATGATTATTCCTGATTACTGTAATTGATACACCCATTGGCCCACTAAATTTTCTTTGTTTCTTTCCGGGTGTCTTTCACCTATAATACCAACAATGTATGTTCCATTCTGCCAGTTCGGCCACTGACCAGACGATCGAAATTTCTGAAACTGATTTGTCCATTTTTTTTGTCGTTTAGGCGATGTGCAAATATCATTTATAGGCATGTATGTGTACATATGCAGAAAGATCAACTTAGGCTGAGAAAAAAAGGATTGATTTATGTGATGTCGACCTACTTTTAGTCTTCAAATTAAGCACGTCAAGTTAGGCTCTTGTAATCACAAATAGGACCAACACAATTTAGGTGTCAATAACATTGGTACCACAATATCTATACTATATATAGAAGTGTGAATGTACTTTTGTACATGAAATTAACACATAACATAGGGTTTCTTTTTTTTTTTGCCTCTTTCTTATTTATTTACTCAATTTTAACTTTTTGGTTTTTTGTTTTTTTTCCTATTTGCATATTTTTTTTTTTATTTTTCTTATTTTTGTGTTTTAGTTTGTTTTCATCTTAAATTTTTTGACTAACAATTTTTTCCTTTAAAAAAATTTCTGCTCAACCTTTTTTTTTTTTTTTAAGATAAACCAAACGGTTGAAAGAGTAACAAGATAAATCTAACTTTTATAAGATATATATTTATCGTTGAATCTAAAAAATGTGAAGAATACACGCGCAAGATGCGTGCTTCTCATTAGTATTATTAAAAGCACCACCGAGTTGGCACATATTGATAGGAACACATTGCTATTTATGTAGCAGTCTAATGGCCTAATGTCATCGTACATATCTCAATATGGCGTGCAAATTTTACTAGGTATCACTTTTTAAGTTTAATTATGATTATTCACTGGTATCAATATTTTTACATGCCAATGCAAATTAGACAAATTTTTTACTGTAATAAATATGTGTGAATATTTCAATTTTCAAAATCCTCTAATTCACTCTATGATTATTAAATATTTTTATTAGCATACTTTTATTAGGTATTTTTTGACCATTCACATGGAATAAATCCTAAATAGTTTTAGGGTTAATCTCAAGAATATCCCTTGAATTTTTAGATTGTCTTCTAAACTTTAAAATCTCTGACTTTGCTCCTTGAACTATTAGTTAGTCCTATTTCATCATTTTTGTTTGAATATCTATTAAAATCAAATTTAAAAAAAAATACCTTAAGTGTGATTATGTAGTCTTTTCCTATTTGTGTTTTATAGAATGAAAGACCACGTGACTAAACAACCTCTTTTTTTCCGTCTATTTTTAACAAAAATTCTAATTGTAGGGATTAAGTAGGACTAATTTAAATTTCATAGAGCCAAGGTAAAAGTTTTTAGAGCTGGAAAGACAAACTAAAAATAATCCCAAAGTTAAGGAGCATCATAACGGTTTTAGTTTTCATCTTTATTCCTGAATGGAAAATTAAAAAGTGCAAATCTAACAAAAGAGAACCAAATAAGCTGTACCAGCTAGGCGTCTTTCAACACTGTTAGATAACAAATGCTATCTGATAATTCTTTGCTTGTATAGTCCATTAATGCTCAAAAGCTGTTCTTTCTCAAATTTGGAAAGTGCTTTCTAAGCACGTGGCTTTTTCCCCCCAATCAAACAGAGCAAGTGAAGTTGATCTCTGGCTAAAACGATAAGAACCTTACCCATATAATGTGAAAGTAAGTGAGCTCAAAAGTTAGCCCTCATGTGGCACTACTTTACGGCTAGTTTTGTAGACCCTCAAAACTCCTTTTAAGTTATCGACTTCCCAACAAGGGCACAAGAGATCTAATGGAAATGCGTTGTGATCCAATAATTCAATCAAGTTGAGTGTATGAGCAAACAATTTGTAATTGTGTTCTTATTTCTTGAGTAAATCTTGGTATTAATAATCATGCTTAATTATATAACAGAGGAACATATATAGAATTGGTAAATCATAATAAATTAGTTTGCCACGAAAAAAAAAGGGAGCTGCATTCATTTAAGAAAGAAAATTACCCAACTGTCCCTTATCCCAAAAAAAAAATAGAAAGAAAGAAAGATTAATCAACACACAAGGTACAACTACAAATCTGTATAAGTCCATCACAACTTTATTGTTGAAAACCATCAACAACAGATCTCAAAAAAAAAGTTACAAATGACAATCTCTTTACACGCTTGCATATGTATCCTTAATTAATTTGCTTAAATTAATTTTTGTCCTTTTAATTGGAGGAATCTACTCAAGCCTTATGAGGTGGGCATTGATAGCACTTTGTGAACAAACCAAATGTGTTAACTTGCCGGACGAAGTTGACCATGCTTGCCCACCCTCCGAACCCAAATCCCACAACGAAAACCCATGCCACTACGAATATGTTCACCGAGTATAACCCAGCCCATCCACCTAGGAATGATGGCGGTCTCTCTACAGCATTCTGTAAGAGCAAAAAAAAAAAAGCATATATAACCCCAAATTTAACAAACTATTCATAATTTGACAATTTACTTGTCGTTATCATTAATATTTTTACTCGTTGCATGTCAAAACTCATACTTGTCACTAATATTATTACTCGTCGCATTCAAAATTGACAGGCTTCTATAATAATAATGATGATAATAATAATAATAATAATAACAATAAAGAGTATCAATCATGTTCAATACCGATGCTACCTGCCCAAAAAATAATGAACGAGACCCAGCAATAATTTTAAATAAAATACCTAATATGAAATATGTGCTTATAATTAGGTAAAAAGAAAATCAGAATCAGCCATATTCATAGGAAGTTAACAATCAATTAGTGCATATAAAAAAAAAAGTACGTGAATCGATTGTACAAGAGATTGAAATAATAATAATAAAAAAAATAATAATAATAATAATTGAAATATTATTATTATTATTATTTGAAAGAAAAATATGCAAGGAAAATAAAAAATTGATGTTGATGAATGATGAGTATGCATAAATACCTCTCTAGCAGCTGGAGAGGCAAAAGTGATCATGTGAGCTAAGGCAGGAATAATGTAGACAGTGAAGCTGACAAGTAAAGAGCCGACGGTGGAATTGATAGGTCCAAAGAAAGGAAATATGATGGCCAAGAACCATATTGGGATCACCACTGGCAGTCTTGCTAGGGCCCTCTTTAACACACTCTTTGTCTCATGAACTCTTATGAACTTCTCCCACACAAAGTACAATGGTGTGCAAGCAAACCCAAAGGTTATGAACTGCATATTACGTACACCAATTTGCATATAACAAAAGAAATTTTTTAGATCCATAAAGTAACTTTTTTCTCAAAATGTTTTATAACATGTAATTTCAATAAGAATAAATTAAATAAGCGTAAGTCGTTAGTAGATGGATGACCTGATGAATTAGCATAAGTATGACGGCCGTGTCTCTAAAGCCGGTTCTTGGAAGCAAAGCGACGGCATTGGACTGGGTCAGAAGAGTGTCCCCAAAAGCCCAATAAACAGCTGAGGCTGATGGTAGAGTTAGGGTGAGTACATAGAGTGTTGCCACCAAGTAGATCAACTTGAACTTCTGTGGTTTCCACATAGCATGCATAATCTCCCTGCTCAAGTACAAACTAATTAATTATCTTTTTTTATTTCTTAAATTTTTATGTGTCATCATTTTCAAACCTACAGGGTGGTTAAGAGAGCAGTCAGAGTTGAAAATGCTTCTTTGAAAACTCTAACATAAGATGGCTTTATCTTGTAGTAATTTTTTACTTGTTACTGTAACTGCTAAGAATTTTACATTATTTTGTCGGTTTCAATCGCAATACCAAATAACCCACAAGTCCATGTATATATATACACATAAATACATATTTATATGTATATAAATATGTACAAAATTTTTATAATTATGTAAATCCTCACACTGTGACAGCATGACCACCAAAAGTGTACAGAATGTTGGTAGCACCGGTAAAGTAAAGAACCAATTTGGTTGGACCAGAGTGCTTCACCCCCTCAACCTTGAATAATGTTAAAAAGAAAAATAACAATTAAATTAATATATAATATACAAATAAAGTCTATGATTGAAGTAATAAAAGTAGCGTATATAGTATATACACCTACCTGTCCATTGATAAGGGAAGCAATGGTCATATACCATGCAGTGTAAGTGGTCATCATAAGGCCCAAAAACGACCAGATTCTATAATTATGGAACGAAGGGATGAAGACGGTTGTGGCACAGCAGGCGCCAAATATATACGTCCAAGTTCTCTTGTCCAGATTGTCGTTTATGTAGTAGATGTTGCTGAAACACATTTCCAAGTATAATTCATGAGCATGAAAAATGACCATTTTCTTTGGTGGCCAATTAACAAAGGTGATTTTTTAAAACATCAAAATTTGTATATTGATTTTAAGTTAATTATAATATAAGATAACGTTCAAAAATATGCTCTATCAGAATTATAATTTTGTAGCTCAAAAAATGTCACGATAATCACCTTGCACAAGCGATTAATTGAATAACAGATCCGAAGAGAAGAAATGTGCAGTTGAAAAGAAGACCAACGTTCCTCCAGTGCTTCCCCAGAAGCCCGTCGAGTACCTCGAACCACTAAAAGAGAAGAACAATGTTTGATTAAGATTTAACTGAAATTTTTCATCCAATTAGGATAATAATCAAAGATTAAAGGCCATAATTTACATAATTAATTACCTGAATAACATGATTCCTGAAATCAACTTTTTCCCTCTCCTTTCTGGTTCTGTACTCAACGTAAAGTATACTAATAAGATAAGCAGTCCAACTTCCCATTAGCCCATAAAAGAGCTGAAAAATAATCCCAGACAACATCCCCAGTTGTGAGAAAGAGTATGGCAGTGTCAAAAGCACTTGTGCAACCTACAATAATCCCATAAAAAATTCACCAAATCATACACTCGTTAATAATGTGAAATTAAAATAAATCATATATATATATATATATATATGTATATGTATTTGCATGGAAAAATTGTACTAGTTCAAAAAATCAACACTAAGAAAGATATGCAGGAATTGCCTGGTTAGAAGCACAGCTAAACCAGGCATCATAGACTGAACCTCCATGCCAAAACAGCTTTGAGAATTTGCTCTTGGCTGACTTGGAAGTGTCACCTTCTTCCCTTTCCATTTCGACATAGTTTCCGGCTATAACGGTCTCGACTTTCTCCGACGCCATTGTTATGGATTTGAGAAAGCTTTTTGTGTGATTTGCTTTGGGGGAGACGCAATGGAAAAGTGTGTGACTCTATAAATAGATTGATGAAAAGTTTTCTTTTTTTTTTTCTTTTCCTAGTCTTTCAAGTTTCTCTCAAAAGTTTCTCCATTTTGCTTTTTTATAAAATCTTTTTCATCAGAAATAATTGAGTCACCCTGGTGGGAACATAGAGCTCACCCCAAGCACCCAAATGCATATATGGTTGCATATTACATAAGGAGAATTTCGTAATAAGGAGAATTTCGTATAAAGTATCTACCGATAAAATACGGTTGTCATATTATAATCGTGTTAGATTAAGAAAAATATAGTTGTATTTATTTTGAAAATAATAAAAATCTAATAGTTTAAAATTATGGCGTATTAGTGCATATATAACCTACCAAATTATAATTATAATCTCATGTGGCTGATCCAGCTTAATTTTAGATCATTGGTCGGTGACACAGGATATGTCCTCAACAGGTGACATAGTTTAGGACCTCTCTCTCTCTTCTTTTGTTTAATTTTTTTCATTTGGGCTTTGGAATGAGAGCTGACGGGCCCGGGCTTGCACGTATTACACGAGCGGGGTGGTCCACCACTCACTGTTTTCCAAATGAAAAATTAGTTTATTTTGAGCTGAATGTAGAATGATAAAAATTTGTTTCTCAGAGAAGCCGGGGAAAAGAAATGTTTTTTTTTTTAAACAAAAAAAATTCTAGAATGAGAAGAAATAGTGAGAAGAGTCAGTCTGTCCTGTGGGGTTGGGTTTAGGGGGGTGTTTGAGCGTATGTGGGTAATGCCTAAGATGGAGTGAATGATTGCTTGGAGGTGGGCTTTGGTGCTAAACATGATTAGTGCCACACGTGTGACAACTGGCTTTTACAAAAGAAAAAAGATCCATATTCCCCCTTTTCCATTTTTTTTAATGATAAATATTGGGGTTGGGAGGGTTAGCTTAATCACTCTTATTTCTCCTTGGGCCACGGATTTAGCGTCTCTAATGATCACATTAAAGTGTCTTTCAAAAGTTGCAATTTTCGGTGGTGAAAAATTTTGAATTAGAGTGTCCTGTCCTTGCTAGATGGCTTTTGAAAATATGTTTATACTAGCTACATATTGGGGAAGAAAAGAAGGGTAAATTATAGGAAAGTCACTTTCAAAGAAAGGGTACTTAATGAAAATTTTGAATCTTAAAAGCAATACGAGTGAATAACCAGACTTTAAAAGTAATACCTAATCTAATTTATAGGAATGAGTAAGCCGTCCTCCACTTTATTTCCACTTTGGTATAATTCTATGCAAAATCAAGTTAATCTTGTAAGTTGTACCCATAGACCTTTAGAAGACTTGTTGAATCAATTTTTAAAATTTACTATCATCTCAAACAAAACATGCAAAGTCCCAAGTTGCTTGAGAGGGAGAGTTCTTCTAGAGGATGTGTTTTGCAATTCGTTAGGTGGTAAAGTTTTTTGCTAATCTCGTTAGGTAGTAAAGCTACAACGAACAATGTCTACGTAAAAGAATGATTGTAACAAATGGTAACAGAGCCAACACAATTATAAATGTGAGCCCTACAAAAATACTTTCGCAACTATGCCAATGCAAATGTGTTATTCCTTGGAGACCTGCATAGTTCACAAGGAACACATACCGCATGTGATACTTAATTCTAGATTGCTGCGAATACCCAAATAAAAGACCAATAGATTTCAAATTATGTAATAAAGGTGGTGCTTTTTAGCAGCAATACGCCATTCTTCATAATATTCCCAAATTTTATTCATACCATTTCACTCGTATTTTTAACAATTAGCTTTTTGTTTTTTTTTTCTCGGTTTACTCGATAAACTTGATTGGTGTGGTTTGATCATTGAATTACGTATCAAAAGCAATGTGGAATACCGACATGATATGGCTGTCTCATTGCCTTCAACAAATAAACACTAATGGAATGTCTTAAATAAGTATTTGGCTGTCTTATCGCCTTCAGCCATATAAAATAGCTACAAAAGTCACAAACTAGTGCTGCAAATGAAACTTTTTTTTTATCCCTTTGGTTTTTTTTAAGGGTAAAACACAAACTATGATAGCTTCATAAAGAGATGCAAAAGGGCAAGATATACAGCACATAACAAAAACCAAAAGGGTATCACTCACATGACTAGACAATACAACCATACTTTAACTAAAATGAGAGGGCCCTTCTCAAAAATGGGCCAATTACCATTTACGGCAGATCAAAAGGGCTCTGGATGAGCATAATCTTATGCCCTAGACGGGCTTCATTCAAACCCATCACCCCTAGCACACATACAACAAGGCTTAGACAACCATCTAGCCTGACATCTACACACATGCCACCTTTATCGAGCGAAGCTAACATCAAAACAATACTAGGAGGTGGGGAACTGTGACACCCGTTTTTTTTTTTTTAACAGGTATTATGGCAATTAAATTAATTAGAAGTGTGCCAATTGAGATTTGTTTCATCGAAATTCTATTTCATTCTATTCATTTCTACCTATTTTTAAATTTTCTAAAATTTTTCTAGTATATTTAACAAAACACCCTTGGAACTTCTTATTATGTACGGAAATGTTATTTTGGCATTATGTGACTAAAAGTCTCCTGAGGAGACTCACTTATTCACCTGCCTCAATTATTTCCCTCTCCCTATCTCTTTCACGTCTCTTTTTCTTTCTTTCTCTGCATGTCTCTCTTTCTTTCATTTCTTTTTCTTCTTTTCTTCTTTGTTCTTTCTTCCACGGTTTCATTAGCAAAGAGAACCAAAAGAAAAGCTCAAACTTTCTTCAAGATTTTCAAGATCTTTTCTCATAAATCTTCACAAAAAACTTCTCACAAGCTCAAGGATTAAGGAGACTTAAACGTTTTCAATATCAAATCACAATTTTAAGCTAAGTTTTGAGGTTAAATTTTTAAAACTTTAACTTTGATTTTAAGTTGTATTTTGGTATAAACATTTGTAAGAATTATGTTTTTGATGTTTAGAAATGATTATATATTGTTTATATATAATTTTTATGTTTAAAAAGCTGTTACGAAACTAAAAATTTCATTAAAGGGTTTAGAAAACGAATTCTGGGTTCTTTGTGAAAGATTTCCAAGTGAAAAACCGCATGTTGGTTTCACAAAACTACACGTCATTTTTTTCAGAAACTATATGTCGTTTTTCCATACAACAATAAACGGGAGTCAAACCATTAGGATAAGATAGTTATTTGATAATTTAAGTTTTAGAATTCATAAATAGTTTTTTATAAAGTTTGTAATAATAAATAATTTTATTTTAATAAATATCCAACTTTTTAATTATTTTAATTATAAATATTTTAAAATCATATTATTTATTTTATCACATATCTCATACCAAAATAAAATTCATATATTTTAATTTTATTGTTATTTTATAATTTACTAAAATTAAGTTAGAAAAGTGATATTCACAATTTTAGTACATTAATGATTATGACACACTAATAAAAAAAATAAATGATAAATTGACATAATTAAAAATTAGGATTTAAGTTAAAATATGGTTATTTTACGCGTTTTAGGATAATGACATACTTAAAGCTTACGTGGTGAATTGTGTAAGCTGAAAATTACCAATGGATATTTGTAAAGAGGTAGGGATTCTATTACTCATCTTTTATGAGGTTTTCGTAAATTAAAATTTGGTTGTTTTATGTTGCAAGATATATATATGATATTTTGAATGTATATGATTATATCTATAACATAATGATGTGGAACTCATCCTATATTGTATAGCGAGAAACATAATGATTTGACACATGTTGTTGTAAATTGAGAAACATTATTGGGAAAAATGACTCTATAAATAATGATTGAATATAGAGAAATAGTGAGACGTGAAGAGGGCAGCGGTTACGTCTTTAGGCACGAATACCCTAAAAGGTAAAATAGGGGGAAGGTGATGATGTTCTCTTGAGTCGAAAATCCTAGAGCGCATTATACAGGAATCGACTTGGTGAGGATCTGGGTCTTGATGTCCCTTCACCAAAACACCCTTGAAATGTTTGAAGGGTGGTCAAGTACGCCCATTTGAGTTTCATTGAGTTGAGTGATATGATATTTTATTACACGATGGATATAAATGAGTATAATTGAATCTTGAATAAATATGTGTATATATATATGTATGGAACTGGTAACAATAATCATAAGATATCCACCGGAATTGAACATGATAATATTGATAAATAATGATTATGAACTAACCATGCAGGTTTTAAAACAGTATTGCTAAAAACCTATAGGTGAGTAATGTTTTCACTGCTGAACATGTTGTCGCTCATTCCCTTATATTTTTATCTTTTCAAGACTTACCAAATGTAAGGCGGCGATGAGAAAATAGTTAAAGAAGCTATATAGTTGTATAATGTTGGATTTGCTTTATTTGCTAAGAATATCCATCATGATAATGTAAGCATCGAATGTTATTTTTCTATGACTGTATTAAGATTTGTTGAGGGTTGAAATGATGATGATGACAGTTTTGTATTATTGAATTTATGCTGCTACATTAAACTGTGGTTTAAATTGTTGTTTATATTTTTGTTTTGTTTTGAGAGTTTTCAATTAAGTCTCGGGCAAGTTTCTTTTGATGTTTTATTTATCTTTTCTAATCTTTATTTTTATTTATTAAAAACCATTAACCCCCACTTAGAGGCGTTACAAGAACCCACCTCTTGTATTACAACCTGAAAAACAAAACACAACCAAACATAAAAACAAAGCACGGATAGAACTAAGACCATAGGGGTAATTCTCTAGCTAAGAGTCGTCTACGGCTGCTGTCATCTCCCCCACTTCCGCCTAACCGTGGCTGGGTCCATTTCGTGGTAGTTTCCTCTTCCAGTCGATTCCGCTGATGCAAGATCTAGATTGCCGGTCTCCTCCCCCTCTCGCCTCCACTGGATCCCAGTACCACCATTGGCCTCTTCCAGTTGCTTCTCCACTGTAACCCCCTCGCCCGCACCCAGATCCAGCTGATTGCGGCTTTCCCTGGTCTTCCTAGTCCTGGGCACCAACTTTCTAGCCACAGCCTTCTCCCCCCAACACTGCTAGCACAGATTTCCATTGGCGCCCCTCTTCCTCGGCTGCAGTAGCTGGGCTGCCTCCCTCTACCTTGATTTACCCCTTGTCTCATCCCTGCCTTATAGAGCCTCCCTTATCACCAATCCAAGTCCCTAACGGCCACCCCAAAGCCAACGCCATGCTTTGTACCCGTCAAGAAAGGGGCGATGCACACCTAAAGCTTGTTGAAGGCTTGCTCTCTCTCTTTTTATCCCCTTGGTTTAGAGCACATAGACATTGTTTTTTATTTTATTTTATTTTAATGAATAGGCAAATAGCATAGAGAGCAAATTAGCAAATAACATACCGCAAAATTTAAATGAGCTATCTTGATTTTTCCCTTTTGTTTAGAGAAAATAGATTTTATGACTAGACAAATAGCATATAGAGCAAACAAACATTTTTAATATAAAATTAAAGGGTTATAAAAACTCAAATAACTGTGCAACACTTGGTATACGAATGATCTCTATAGACCTGTTTAACAGTAGATTGTCACCGACATGATAGTCAGATGTTACACCCATATGTTCTAACCAAAACGGTGGTCTCAACTCAACCATACGACTTGTGCCGAAGCAAGTGGGCTTACTGCCTTAGGCTTTCGATGGTAGCAAATAGATATTGTTTGATAAAATAAGAAGTTCCCTCTTGAAAATTCATTTCAAAACCCTTTTTTCTTTGAGTGTGGGCCTTTCTCAATTTCCCTTTTATTTTTCTTATGCTATACTGTATTTTGTACGTGTACTATACAATGAGAAATTGGAGCAAATCAGATTAGTTTTAGCAACCAAAACAACTTCTATTCTTCAGAATTACGTGAACATCATCATTGATTTCTGTTAGATTCCGGAAAGCTACAACACAATGATCATGAAAGCACATTAAATTGGGGATTCGGTCAACAAATGTCACAAATCATATAACAAAAAAAATTGGCAGTCAATATCCTTTCACTGTGTATGTACTATGCTGGATTTTGATTTAGCGAATGATAACCTAATTGTTAGCTGTCCAAAGGGGCCTTGGTGGGTCCATTCAAAACCAACTTGCTTAGTTCATCTTTGAGGATGTTAGATTAGACCCCCTTTTTTTTCTTTTTCTTTTTTTTTTTTCCTTTTTTTTTTGAAGATTAAACCCCTTTTGATGCTGACAATGGGGGACCAAACAGAGAGCTACCAAAAGGATTGAAAGATGGTAAAAATACCCCTCTTTGACCAAGCTTTCCATTGTTCACTTTCTTGAGTTCCTAGATGAACATGGGATGGTTTTTTTGGGTTCTGGTTTGTTTGGATGTGGAGAAAAGCTTAAGTGGGTTTGATTTGAGGCCTCTACTTTTCTTTTTCTATTCTTTTGTTTTATGAAAATATTAAAGTGTCACTTCAAAAAAGCATTTTTTAAAGATGTTTCATTATGGGTAATGGTTGGAAGGTAATCTTTCAGGAATAGCAAAATAACACTTTCTCTTTCTAAAAGCAGACGTCTTTTTTTTATTTTTTTCTCCTGACAAATCCTAAACTTTTAATATTCCTATTTTCTTATAGCGCATTTGGTTCACAGGTTTAAGCAAAAAATTTAAACCAAAATTTAAATTTTTGTGCCAATCCACTAACCAATAGATATCAAATGTCAAATTTGTTATATGCTAACTTTTGTGTTAAATTTGCTATAAAGTTTATATATAGCAAAATTTAGCATTAAAAATGACATTGCATAAGAGATTTTTTTTAATGTCAAATATTAAATGTGTCATTGACAAATCAATTTAACATTTTTTATATAATACCCGATTTGGTATGTGTTAACTGATAAAACTATGAAAATGCATATGTCTTAAAGCTAAAATCAATCATTTTGTATTAACATTTCTCATTAAATCCCTTAATTACAGTATTTATACGAAAATATGTTTAAAAATTTGTTTTTAGTATATTTTTATGTTTGATAATATTTTCAGTAATTTTTAAAATAATTTTTGTGTGTTTAATAATTAATTAGTTTGAAATTAATAAAAATCATAAAAATAATATTGTGTGATTTATTTTGAGTGTTAAAGTGGTTGAAAATAAGTTTTTAGTCTGTAAATATGTTTTATAGTATTTCTAGTCATTTATAAAAATATTCCCAAGTCCTAAATAATATATCTGTTAAGGTTTGTTAATTTTAGAAATTTTTATTTATTTTTAGTGTGTTTTGTGTGTTTCATTGTAAAATAAATATTTTTTAATTATTATAAAAGTTATGTATGTAAAATAATTAATTTTATTTTGTTTATTTTATTTTATAATTGAAATCTACAAGAAAAACATAGCAAAACGATGTGAAAAAAGGCAAAAATAGACCTCAAATGTATCAAAAATAAAAAAGAAAGAAAAAAGAAAGAAAAGCCACGTGGTACAACCAAGAGCATCCGATCTTGCCTCCAAGTTGAATCTATGCCCTCTGCTTGTCCAAGTAGCTCTAGGAATCCAAAGAGGCGAGCTCCACATGTGCTTGTCCTTGTTGCCCTTCGACTAGCGTACTAGTTAGCTCATCCAACGATCCATGCATCCCTTTTCAACGTCCTAATCTCTGTCATTCACCCAATCACGGTCCACATATCCAACGACACCAGCTGCATCCTCGCTGAGATTCTATGCGCCGCGTTCCATTGGATTGCACAATTAATTTCAAATGTTCTAGAGCCAGAAAACATAAAATAAAAAAAATGTAAAAAAAAAAAATCAAATTTCAAATTTGATTCTCAATGAAGTTGTTGGCTACAAAACATTTCAAAAAAAATCAAATCACTCAAATTACATCTTAGTCATTTTGCATCAAAATTATCTAAATAAAATAATAAAAATAATAAAAAATAAATAAAATATAAAAAAATCATGTAAATAGTTACCATTTCTCTATTACAAATACCCTCTCTGTGGCATATATTCTTCACTCACTCTCCTTATGAGAAATTATTTTCCTCTTGTAAAAATGTAGTTCTACGTTTTAGTTTTGGTTTTCGTAGTTTTTAATTTTATGTTTGTGTAAAATATTCCTAATTTTTATACTGTAAAATCGTTATGCTTTGTAAATTATGTGTGTTTTTACTTTCATTATGTCTTTCTATTTTTTATTTTTTATTTTTTGTTGAGGAGAGAAGGGGAAACTCTAGTAAAGTTAAGATAAATATTTTTAGCTTTTTAAAGTTTTCTAAGTAGCTATAATGTCAAAATCATTTTTAAAAAACTTATGATTTTCATGTTAACTTAACTAAAATTTTTACAAAATTAAGTTTTGTTTTATTGTATACATGGATTGGAATGGATAATGCTTAAAAATAATTTGATTATTCATAGATAGAGAATGACACATAAATACTTAACTGTAAATTTTCTTGGTAATTTTCGTTAGTTGATTTTGAAATCATACTTATTTGTCAAAAATAAGTTTTGATGCATTGTAGGCATGAATTGGCATATTAAATGCTTGGTAACTCTTTATTGTAGACAAAAGATGGTATATTGCATATTTAAACCATTTTAATAAATAATTTTAGAAAAACTTAAACATATTTAAGTTAATTGTCAAAATACAACCTTTAATCTTCAGCACTGTTATAATTGTTGTTTCTTTTAAGTTAAATTGCACTTATTGATAAAGTCCTACCTTCCATTTAATTAAGTCATATTGCTTATTATTAAAATTCCATTTATCATTTCAATTTAAAACACATTTATTGTTATTGAAGTTTCAAAAAAATCATAAAAAATCTAAAAAAAGAAAAAGTAAAAATGTTTAAATATTGTAAATAAGTTCTAAATAATTAATTTTGATTCTCAAATTCTTTAACTAACAAATAAAAATAATATAACTGATATATTGGACCTTGACAACATATTTTCTTTGTAGGAACGACCTCGGATTCACCGAGCTTTGTTACTTGCAACTTTATACTTAAGATTATATTGAACTTACACTTTTAGATCCAACACTAAGTTTTGCATCAAATTTACCATAAGGTTTTACTTATAGCAAATTTAACGTTAAAAATGATATTGTATTAAAAAATATTTTTTATAGTCAAATGTGAAATTTACCGTTACTATATCAACTTAGCGTTACAGTAAAGGTGCTAACTGAGACTTGTTTTTATAAAATACCCAAAGTAGCTTCGAAATGTTCACCCACCGACTAACCCACCCATGTCAGTTGAAAGAGTATATACAAAACCAAGTTGCCTAATTGAAGATATTAGGAGCATATCATACCAAGCATCATGAAAAAATAATTTAAAAAAATCTACAACTTGAGATGATTATAAAAGTGTGGTTAAAATATAGCAATTCTTTTGAGTTGACAAAATTATGTAATAATTTATTTAAAAAATTACACCAAATAACAAAGTTTTAATTCTTAATGTAATAAACAGCATATTTTTAAAATATTTAAAATAAATAACATTTTTAGAATCTTGTACTCCTTTTAAACACTTAAATTTTCAATTTACCCTCCCCTTTTTCTTCTTTTTCATCTTATCTTTGTTTTTGTTTTTGTTTTTATTATCTCATTGTTATTTCGTATTCTCTACACGCCATTCTATACAAAAATAAATTTTGTTTTAATTTAAGTAGATTATTTACTAAACACTAATATATTTTGATCTATTTATTTTTATTCCTAATTAATAATGGGTTAATTCCTTCCTTCTCCCAAATTATTATAATATTTATATGTTTCATGTCACAAAACTAGGCACTTTAATTTTTATTTGTAAAATATTTTAAAAATTTATTACATATAACTAACAAGACTATGTTATATGTCTTAACTCACTAAAAAAAAGCATAACATCAAATTTCAAAAAGTAAAAACAAAAACAAAAACCGAAACAAAAATTAAAAAAAAAAAAGAAAGAAAGAAAAAGAAGGTAGGAAAGCCCATAAGACATGCCGAGGCTTTAAGGTGACCTTCTGCAACTCGCTACAAAGGAGAAAAGCGAATCCACAACCCATCTCCTTTAATTTTTGCCCGTTTAGGTCTGGAGGCCTAATCTCTACCAGGGAAAACTAAGGGTATACCGAAAGGGCATAAAAATTTATAGTCTTTCCTAAATATTGTAAGGTTTTACCTTTATCTTTTCTCATTATATATCTATACAATCTTAAAAGAGCCAATATGTTAAAAGAGCCGCAATGCAACAAAATTATGCATCAGTCACATTTCCAATTGTAACTAAAATGTGGTTTTAGTAACATTTTTTTAAAATCAGTGACATTTGTAGAAAATGTTGCAGATACTGATGAGGAATATCACTGAAACTTGTTTGTTAGAGGCATTTTAGAGACGCAGCTTAAATAAATGCCACTAAAGCATATAATTAAAAAATAAATAACATATTTTAATCTTAAATTATTTCAGTGGCATTATAATTACACCGTACCTCACCAATTTTCTCTCAATTAATTGTTTTTCTATCGATTTTGCTATCGAGCCACACATAATTTAAAATTAATATTAATATTTTGTCATACTTAATGCAAACAAGAGCCAACTCTTATATAAATGTGAGCGTTACATTGGCTTCCTAAAAGAATATACAAACAATTATATTCTAAAAAAAAAAGCAATAACAACAATAATTGCGTCGTTGAGAAAATCCAGATGCTAAACAATTTAATTGCTTGGACACAAGAATTAAAATTTACAACCTCTTTTGAACTAACAAAACAACTACATAAATGTCAATTCATTTCTTGCTACTTGTGAATCGTGTTTAACGATTAAAGATGTTTGCTTAAGAGGGTGTGTGGAAGGATGATGGAAACCGTGATTTTTACCAATTTTTTAGTTATAAACAATATAAAACTCTCACATGTTAGAGTAAAAGTGGTTCTAACTAACGATTCCCATCACCCTTCCAAACACCCTATAAGTCTCACATACTAGACCCGATCCGAGGATGACAACGCATAGTAGTCGATCACCACATCACGCCCCAAGAGAATCATGTTTGGTGGCGGATTATTATTGATGGTCACCAGAAAATTGACCCCAGAATAGAGAACAATGTTATCATTGAAACGTCAGTGGTGATCGTAATCCTTCCATGGTACTTCGGCGGCAAAAGATGGATCGAAAGTTGGTCAAGGTTCCAAACTTTTGGCTCAAGAGAATCTCAAATAGTTTGAATTACATGGATGCTCTCAATTTTGGTCTTACGCTTCAAGACTATTTTTCAATAAGAAACATAGACTATATTAAGAGAGAGAATCAAAGCTTATTCAATTTCTCTAAAACCAAACCACAAACCAAAATATCTCAAATGAATCACCTCTTACGTGGTAGCTTTCCATGGGGCAAAATTCAAGAAAATAGGTTAATTTTCAATACAATATGAGTTTTTGAAATAAAACCATAAAGGAAAAAATCGGTGATTGAATCTTACGGTTAGAAGAAATGCAAAAAGGAATTCACTTTATATATATATATATATATATATATATTTATATTTATATAGGAAACTGTAAGACTTGATCGACATAATAAACAATATTTTACACACACGAAACACATTAACGATATCCTGTATAAATAACAACCAATTCTAAAACTATGTAAATAGAAAATACAAAAATAAAAATAAAGAACACAACGATATTGGTTCTTTAGCATGGCCAAGAATCCTTACAGGAAAAAACCACAGGTGTTACTTTGCACTAGGGATAAAAAGGATCCACTATAGCCAATTATGATTACTAAGGTGTTTAGCAAGGTGGTTAGAACCGTTCGTTGAAACTATTTTTACTGTGGCATATGAGGACTTTACACTATAGCGATTTTTTTATTGATACTGTAGCATATGAGAGCTTTACATTGTTCATAACTGAGAAAATAGTCCGGACCAGAACTACCAAATACACAAGATATGGAATTATAAGAAAGCCTAGAATCTACACAAGCTTGTAATCATAATTCATTCCTCCGGTGGCTTGCACTCCTTCAGACTCCTCGTCTTACTCCAAGCTGTCTTGGCTCGCCTTCGATCCAACTAACATACTCAAAGCCTTCAATCGCCAAATGCCTCCTTCTTGGATCTTTTAGATTGGTACAAATGCACTAAGGAAACATGGGGATGAGAGCTATATGAAGGAGTCTAAAAACATTTAAAGTTTTTCACTTGAGTTTTTCTCTCACATTGAAGCTCTAACTTAGAAGTCACAATTCGATTCCCTTAAATAAGCAAAGCCTACGTATGAGAAGTTTTTAGGTACATCCTATTAACTCCAGGGTCGAATCTTAACTGATTCAACAAAATGATAGAAGTCAGTTGCTAGGGATAAGCTTGATTCTCGTTGAACTGAAGTTTTGGAAATGACCATGCTAATAATACGCAATCTTCGTTGGTGTTGCCATGTCAGCAATTGCTCTTTACCTGCACTATTAAACAACTACAATTCAAAATGATTTGAAATTGCATACGAATCGATTAGCTCTGAAATTTAAAACTCAAATGAATTTTGAGTTTATCTTGAAAAATCCCTACAAAACATATAGACATTGTTAAGTTAATTTATCAAATTAATCTACATATAATTAAGTCCAAATCAATAAGAGAAAATCTTGCACAATTCAAATTCAAATGCCATATTATCTTCAGCCAGCACATCCGGATTATGTAAGGAATATTCCTTTTTCAAATACACAATGTAGTCCGAATAATAATTCAAAGAAGCACAATAACATGCCACACAAGCAACTATTGGAATATTCAAATTTGAACTTTAAATGTCTAAAATTTGGTTAATCTTCTTAGCACATGATGACAACATAATGTGATCAAAATTAGCAAGAATAAAATTCAAATTTTAATTCTTTTTGTACTTGTGTAGGGTTCCAAAAACCCTAACAAAAACTATTAACCAACCACCTCACGTAAAGAACTTCACCTTTTAGAGGAAAGCCCATGTTTAAAAAACTTTTAAAACTACTCTACGCCCTCTAAAATTAAAAGGACGGCGAAACCTAAATAATAAATGAATCTGTAAAGTGAAATTTAAAAAATTAAAATTTAGAGTTTCGTTATAAAATAATAGCAATTTCTAATATTAGTTAAGTTATATCTAGTGTCATTTAAAAATTTCGCCATAACTATATTTTAGTGACAATTTAAAATGCCAATAAAACTAATTTTTAGTTCCAATTACAAAATATCAATAGAACTATTTTTTAGTTCCAATTACAAAATATCACTAAACTATCTTTGTGACAATTTTAAAATGTAAGTAAAACTAAATTTTTAGTGACAATTATAAAATGTTATGAAATTATACTATTAATTGTGGCATTTATAGCAAATGCAACAAAATTATATCACTAATAATGACATTTTGTACTAAAACATTACTAAATCAATTGTCACTAAATCCCATTTTTCTTGTAGTACCAATAGACAATTCTTATTGGCTAACACGTGTCCTCCTACAAACTTTTTTTTTTTAATTTTTGATTTGTTTTCGTTTTTGTTTTTCTCTTGCTTTGTTTATGTTGTTTTCATCCTTTTTTATCTCTTTTTTTTTTTATTTTTGTTCCTTTTGTTTTTTTTTTCGGTCCTCTCTCTTTTTTATTTCCATTTTTTATCTTTTTGATCTTGGTATCAAAAAAATTTTATAAGAACTTTAAGATCTTGGTATCAAAGAAATAGAAAGAAATACACACACGGGGTACATAGTCATCACTAGTCTTTCTAAAAACGAGAAAATTTAATGTTTATAAGCTTCTAACCAGAGCCAAATTATAGGCATATATTCACCAAAGAGATACGGTGAAGTAAAACTACTCCCTAAAGCTTAAATGAATGACTAATTTTAGTCCAAAGTATTGATCTGTTAATGGTCCTAGGCTAACAAGGTGGATTAATGAGTAATTTAGGACTCTAAGTATTAATGTTATTAGTCCACTTGGGACCTGCTGGATTAACGAACACCATGTGCATATGACATTTTTTACGAAAGGAAGTGTAACACATGACCTACCTATATCCATTTAACATAACTACGTTTTTTAACTCCTTCGAGTTTGGCTGCCTCAACTTAATTGGCCTTTTCAAAGTCTATATAAAAAAGTTGCATGGCATTGGTTTATAAAGCATGCAAACATAATAGAAAAAGAAAACTCACATACTATTCCGTTGTTAATGGTATAGTGTATCCAGAAAGACGTGCGTGTTGTTTACATGTTGATGTTCCTATTGTTCTTGTCTAACCACAAATGTCCTAGTCTGAAAGAGAGTATACACAGAAGATGTATGAAATTAGTCGTCTATGTGCATATGAAATATAAAAATGATTTGTTCATAAAAAAATAAAAAAAATCCAATGACCTAAAAATCATTATCCGATAATGAAAGTAGCACTTATTATATTAATGCCGAGATTCATATGACAAGTGCAATAACTTATTGGCCTTTGAAGCTGATTCTCATCAAGCTTGTCGTATTACATATCTCCTTTAACTTTGTCACTATAAAGTTCATATAATTAAATTTTAGATTTGATTTTGAGTATTAAACCAATCGAAAAGTATTATTTACCATGGTGAGAGAGAGTTAAAATATGCAAGGGAAAAACCCCATACTCATGATCACCTAAAACCATATGTGCCTCTAGTAAAAACATAGCAAATTTGATGAAAAAAGAAAAAGAAAAAGAAAAGAAGTCAAATCTCGCACAAAATGATCATCAAATATTCAACTAAATAATCTATCTTAAAAAAATCTCTTCAATTAAATAAATAAACAAAAATGATACAATAATAAATTGACCAAGCAATTTATGCATGACTAGCTAGGATCCTTTTCAGTGGTATAAATGAATTTTACTCAAAACGAAGGAAAGAGATAAACATAACATGCACATTCACAAAATAAAGATGACCAAATGTTTTAATCTAACTCCATTTAGAAATTAGGGAAGAGAAAACAAAACATACATGTTTATACAATAAAAGATTACCAAATCAATAGTTCATAAAATTTTCAATAATTCATATATCATTATATAAATCTAAAATCTGAACTTTTAATTGGATATTGTATAGACCAGTAGTCAATTTAACATGAAAATTTTAGAAATTAGGTATCTAGGAGCATTAAAATTTAAATCAAGGGTTAAAAAAACAATTTCAACTTAAAAAAAACTTAAGTAAGTAAAAGTTACAAAATAATTTTAGATATCATAATCATAACGATCTAATTAAATTAAAATTAAAAAAATTGATGAGAGATCAATAGCTTAACATATTTGATGATGTTAATTTTAAAATCAAATTACAGTCTAAGTTGACTAACCTACCCCAAATCATTTGTATGTTGGACTAAAATTACACCGTATTGGTACCAGTGGTATGAAGCTAATTCGGGCTACATTAAATCAAATTCAAAATAAGCATAAATATTAAAATAAAGAAGGAATGTAGCACCAAAGAAATCAGAACTTATTAATCATTTTATAAAGGATATGATTTTGAGAGGATGATACAAATGAAAAATCTATAGCGTTAATCTTATTTTTGACCTTCAAATCATGTAACTTGTCATATTTTAACTTTTAAACTTTAAAACATGACAAATCAATCTCTAAGCTATACAATTTGTTCCATTTTAGCCATTAGACTTTAAAATGTGAAATATGACATCTTTAAACCATACAACATGTCTCATTTTAAAACATGACCAATCACACCCAAAATTATGCAATTTGTCTTACTTTCAGTGCTAAATTTGTCAAATATTGACTGATTAAGACAAATGACTATTTGACTTTTTGGCTCTAAATTTATATTTAATATACATTTCTGAGGCAAAATCCCTAAATTTTGTTTATTCATTTATAAGATATACTATTTTTTTAAAACAAAAATTACACTAAATTTCTTAGTTAAATGAGCATGTATTTCAATGAGCTACAATGTTTTTTTAATTGTCAACATCTTATATTGGGTTTGAATGATTGTGAATTGAAATGAAAACTAATTAAATTAGAAACAAATTAGGAAAAACACTACTTGAAAATATAAACCATTTTCACTATGATAAAAGAATTAAAAGACATGTATATATGAATTAGTTCATATTAAACACTCCAACCAATAAAATAATATATACATATATATATATATATATATATATATTTCAACAAACTGAATTGACAATTTATAATTCAATTTGATAGTTGAAATAAATAACTAAAAATGAAACCAATATATATCGCCTCTAACAAAAACATACACTATGATATGTCACATTTTAATGTTTAGCGATAAAAATGAGACAAATTGCATAATTTAAGAGTATCATATATCATATTTTAAAGTTTGGAGGCCAACTGAGAATAAGTTGCATAGTTAAGGGGCTATGATTTGTCACATTTTAAAGTTTCAAAGCCAAAATGGGATAAGTTGTATATTTTGGAGGCCAAAAGTTAAATTAACCTAAACATAAAAGAATGCACATTCAATAAAGTTTACGTGCTTTAAAAAGTTTATGTGCTTTCTTAAACATTGTAAGATTTTCTCACTCATCTTATCCAATGATATTTTAACTTAAGAAGAGCGTGAATTTTAGAGAGGGCATAAAGCTAAAAAATGAGTTAATTAAGTAACGACAATTTCCTAATTTTAAATAGATGTTCCAAGTTAAACTAGAAGAATGTCCGTCTAACACTTAAGCATAAAGATTTATACCTCTCCTTCAATGCTCTTAGCTTTTCTTATGACACCAGTAAAGAAAAATATTTCAATAATAACACAATTCTGTTTTTCTGTGTTATCAACACATAAAATATCTCTAAAAATTATAGTAATTGCCAATAGCCAATGTAGTGCTTTTTATAACTACTTGAAATAATTTGTTGACCATCGATAAAATGTAAATTTTAAGATAAAGGTGATAACATAGGTAAATGTACGCAGTATAGATGCAACAACTTTGTTGTAATACCCCAAAGTAGTTGTTAGTAGACAATTGAAAATTAAAGTAAATTAAGTAGTTTATGCTAATCTACAACTAAAAATACACTATTTCTAAAAATATGTAAGATAATTGCCCTGAAGTCTTTAAATTAAAAATAGTAAAACTAGTTCAAAATTGCAGTATGTCCCAAAAGTACATGGGTCACTGTCGTACCGATAAAGTTTCTATACAAGATACAAAAATTAAAATTATAAAACCGTACATAAATTGTCTCAGGCTTTAGCCTCTAAAAGCCACAACTAAGTGCCATTGACAGCTAACATAAACTATAAAATCCTTAAAAGGGGAAAAATATAAAAAGGGATGAGCTGAATGCTAAGTAAGGGAAAAAAGGATTATGATGGGAAAACGACTCCAACCATATGTATCGACTCACATATACACATTTCATAGGATAAGACACAACAAGATCATCAAGTCATCACACAACAATGTATATATGCATGCTAGTATGTAAAACTAAACCTGGAGCTCATTCTTAAGCTATTGTACCTATTTCGAAGCTTTTTTAAAGTCTTTATACCTCATTATTTCTTCAAAAGTCTCAGAATAATTCTATGTTAGTGGACTCAATAATGGTGAATCTCACACAAATATCGATATATAAATAAACACGGTGAGCTCATTGAGCCTTGAGTTCCTTACCAAGTCCGATTGGAATGTGATGCTTACCCATCATGGCTCAAAACTGAAAAGTAAATAACAAAGATTAAATAGTAGACATATCAGCAAAAAGTTAACTTACACCTCCTATAATTACTCTATTATATGGTTTATATTAGCTGTAGTGGTTAAAATACTACAACCCAAGCAAAAGAGCTCAAGGGTCTATGCTTATGTGAATAGCATAACCCGAGCTAATAGCTCAAGATCCTTCATCTGCCGAGCATCTTGCCAAGTGCAATGACCAATGCAATGCAATGCATATGCCAATGTAATAAGTGTGCAAATATAACATAACCATATATAACACATCATACATATAAATATTTTATTAAATCTCACTCTAGATTCAATTCTTTAGAAGTTCTTAAGTTACCAAAGCAGCAAAGCTAGCGTTAAAGGAAAACACATCGACAAATCTTACATCAAGTCATTGCCCGTCACTACCTAAACCCTCTAGATTGCTCAAAATAATCCTCAAGATATCAAAGTCTTAGAGTTTAAAGAATTCTACAACATTCACAAAGTTTCTAAGCCAAACTTTGAATGCGCACAACTCAAGCTACGTAATCCCAAACAAGTTGAAAGAAGTTCTACAAGTTACAATTTGTAGGTCCTAAAAGGTTCCAGGGTCAGTTTAGGTGCAAGTATTGTATATCACAAAGTAGCGTTTCAATTCTTTTATTTTGTTGATTTATGAAAAATATAGCCCTAGTGACTATTACGAGAATATTCATAAAGCGTTCTATACCTCCAAAAATTATAAAATCAATGCCTAATTAAAGCTAACACCTGGACCTTTCCAATGAGCTATTATATGCGTAATTTCGACTAAGGTCTCCAAAAATATATAAAACCAAACAGGGCAGTGGCTGATTTATCCAATATTTACTACACCGGTATCTAACTTTAAAGGTGCTTATCTTTGGCTACAAGTGTCCAAATAACATGATTTTTGTTGCTACGAGAAGCTTAGAGGATATATTATAAATTCCTATAAGTTTCTAAAGTAGAAAAAAAATAGACAAACACAGTTTTTCTGGTTTCTCCAAGGCAACCACCAACGAGGTTTTATGAACTCATTAATGTTAGCTTAAAACAAATGGTCATATCTCATCTACATCCTCTAAACATTGAAAAACAATTTAATCCAAGGCTAAAAGCTTTAGTTATGTTAATAATGTTAAAATAACAAACTAACACTTTCACACATGTACCTTTCACAAACCAAGAATATGATCAGATAACTTCTGATATGTGTAAAGAAATAGTTAAATTTCATATTTCACACATATATATCAAAAGAGCAAAGTACCATTTTAGAGATCATCCAACTAGCTAAAAAATTGAAAAAACTCACTTATATGAACCCTTTACCAAAACAAAGGTTAATAATCGCCATTTAGAGTTCAATTTGTCATTCCTTTAGGCTCATAAATAATACAACCAAGTTATCTCAATTATTATTAACATGGAAATCACATAACTACATTGTCACCAAAAGAAGTATGTGTATATATAAAACATTATAGACTTTAATTTAAGCTCTAAAAAGGGAATTAAAATCTATAACATCCTAATGCCAAGGGAACAAAGTAAGCTTTGATAAATATAAAACCAAGGTCATTTTATGAAGAAAACTACATAGCTACATGCTTAAAAAGTCAATAATTTATACAGCAATAATATCACATATTGAGATCATATATATATATATATATATATATATATATCCATAATTTTACAATGATTCCAAAGAGGAGTAAGAATTCAAAACATTAATTATAACAAGCAAGCAAGTTTTACCCTCTTCCACGAAAATCTTCATAACTAGTTCTATAAAATTTCAAAAATTACAAAACCGGTTTCTTTTTAAAGTTAGCTAACAAAACTTTCTTTGAAGCTATCATAAGCTATATTGTAAGCATATTTATCTTTTCAAGTATAGGTTATAAACATTTACAAATTCATATTAAATTGGACAGCTTTAAAGCAAACTTTGAAATCTCATATCTCAAGCTAGAAAACTCTAATTTTAGTGATTCAAAAGCCTAAACGAAGTCCAAAAACTGTACTTTTGATTAGTGCAGATTATTTGTGCAAAAGAAAGCAAATAAAACTATAGATTTACCGATTTGTAGAATTAGTACTAAATCCTACACAGACAAGCATTCATTTAAACATTTACTAGGCATATAACACCAAAACATTTCAAAGCTTCAGTTAAACATATAAAATCAGATTTTTACATAGATGCAATGAATTATTTATTTCAACACCAATCTCATGATTAATGTAGGAAACAAGCAAGTTCACGACAATCTCTATATATAACATAACTCTCTTATATAAAAGCTTTAAAACCATACAATGAAGAGTACCAAAACATTGTTAGATGAAAAGGAACTTTAGATTTCGATTAATTTTTGGTTTAAAGACATGTATTAAAATCCAAGAATTGAAATTTTTCATGAAATTTAACAAGAAACAACACCATAAATATATAACCAACAAAACCTAGCAAGAAGCTCAAAGAAATACTCCATCTTGAGATGAAAAAAAAAAATTGGAGTTTTCAAATTTTGAAGTTTCATGGAGAAAGAGAGAGATAGAAAAACAGTGAGAGAAATAAAAGGAAGGAGAGAAGCTAAGTCTTGAGCATGAATGGGTGAAAGGAGGGAGAAGAAAGAAAGTTAAGAAAACAAAAATAAAAAGAAAAATAATGGGTTAGGATAAAATGTGGAATAATGGAGAAAATTGCATCTCATGTCACTTTTTTGTCCATCTATTTTTTTATGCCACAAAATAAAAACTAGCAAAAAGTTCATGGGACAAAAAATTTATGCCACTTTTTTCCTCTTCCCGTCTTAGTCTCTGATCCCTCCCCTTCAAATCTGTTTCTTCTATGGTGACGGCGAACCAAGGCGATCCTACCTTCCACGGTGATGGCAATGAGCGATCAAAGAGAAGCAGATGGGCAGCCTTCAACGATGCTATGAAAATAAAGAATCCCAATGAGTTTCAACGTCGATGGTGACAAAGTTAGTGCGAGATCGTCAGAGTCCATCCAGATCTAAGAAGAAGTCCGTTGAAGATGCGATGGCCATGATAGATTTCGTCCTCGACGGGGACAGAGCCAACGTGAGAGAGTTCGCCGGAGTCCTTGATCGATCGAGCTCAAACATCACCGCTCCTTTGTTACCAATTTCAGCGAAGTCAGAATGTGCTCTACTTGACTGGAGCTGCACTGTCGGTCGGAGAGAATGAGGGAGGTCAAGATCATTGTTGCTCTAGTGATTTCTTCAAATAATTTTATGAGAATTGAACTCTCCAAGGATTTCAAGCAAAAGAATTGTCGTGAGCATAGGCCATGAAAGGAGAAGCTTGTCGTTGTTTTCAACGAGCTGGGAGTAAAGAAGAAGCCCTCTGATATCCCCTCAAAGTAAACACCATTAAAAAAGACGTATTATATGACCTTATTTTTTAATTATAATTATTTAGTATTCGTCAAGTGGTTATTGAAGAATTTCACAATTTTGGATCTTTTCATTGATAATATGAGTATATATGTGCATGGAAATGAGTGTTTTTTTAGGTTTTGATCGAATAATATGACATGTACAAAATAGTTTTTTTGGTAGTCCACAAGGTCACCGGTGCCACAGACAAGTAGCCAGCAATAAAGAGAGAGATAAAGAGAGAGAAGAGAGAGAATAATAGAAGAGAAATACATATTTTGTTAGGCACAAAAATGTCCTTAAGGGACACACGAAAATATCTCTAAGGGATATTCTTTGGTGTCTCTCCAGGACATTGAACACCTAAAAATGTCCCTCCTAGACATGTCAAAGGGACACCTAAAAATGTCCTTGAGGGACATGTCAAAATATTTCCGTGGGACATGCAACATATTCTTCGAGAACATGCTACATGACATATTCTGATGGGACATATGACAAAGTATGTTTAGGTGGAATATGTTTCAAGTTTGTGGCATAAAGAACTCTAACATTGTATGACATAAATAAAAATTGAGTTGAAATAGAGGCATTTATGTGAATGCTCCATACTTAATAAAGCCAATGCAAATAAAATGGTCCAAATTATGTTGACAAACAGTTACCCTAATACAGTTATACAAACACATGTTATTGAACGACAATCAATTCACAACAATGATGTTCTACGCAAAAAAAA
>CAMOHE010049967.1:18886-28954 GCA_946598075.1 Artocarpus hirsutus | reverse complement strand
CTAATCCTTTAACTCCATTGGATTTAATGCCATTACCTTTGTCTGAGCGTGTGAATTTAGATGGAAAAAGAAAAGCTGACCTTGTTAAGTAGATACACGAAAAGGCAAGACTCAACATCGAGCGAAGGACTAAGTAATATGCTCAACAAGCCAACAAAGGGCGTCACAAGCTCGTCTTCGAGCCCGGTGATTGGGTATTGTTGCACTTACGCAAAGAACGGTTTCCAAAACAAAGGAAGTCCAAGCTATTGCCTAGAGGGGACGGTCCTTTTCAAATACTTGAAAGGATCAATGATAATGCGTACAAGCTAGACTTGCCATGTGAGTATGGTGTAAGCGCCACCTTTAATGTTTCTGATCTAAGTCCTTTTGATGCAGGGGACGATTTGAGGACAAATCCTTCTCAAGAGGAGGGGAATGATGAGGGCATCGGTAGCACAAGCAAGAGCACAAGGGAAGAGACATATTTAAATCCAATTCAAGTTCCCATTGGTCCGGTTACGAGAGCTCGTGCGAAGAAATTCAAAGAAATGCTTATTGGGCTGATTCAAGCATCTTGGGCTCAAGCTATCGCATGGAGGCCCATTGAGGGAATTGCATGTGACATCCAGACCAACAAATGCGTGATTCAAGTTCTAGAAGGGACCGAATAATCCTATGGTTGCAAATAATCTGGCCACATGCCATTTCAGTTACTTTCCCAATTTGAGGCGACAAGTGGCGAAAAGAATCAGCTATTTGCCTGATTATTGTCTAGTTTCCTTTTCTTTTACAAAACATGCATTTACTTTTATATTATTGTAAGGCTTTTAAGCCAATTAGGAAACTTACTTTATTTGCTTTAGATTGAGCATCTTTTTTGGCTGGTAATTGATTTGCCCAAAATTCCATGGGCAATTAGGAGCTCAAAATTTGCAAAAGGGAACTACTATATATTGTAATGAATTTCATTCAATAATAACAAGTTTTATACACAATTTGAGGTTTAATTCTCTTCAGTTCCTAAACAAACTATTCAAACTTATCGGAAGATTCCGTGGCTTTCAAAGACTTATCAATCAGTCCGTCCATAACTGATTGTGGCGTCCTCACATACCAAGGTTCGTGCTTCTTGTTAGGCATCGAGTCACGGTTCCGTTTCAAATTTGATTAGGCGTTTCAATCTTGGAGACCAATTTTGGTTAGGGTCGCGTTAGTTCTTGGCGTGGTTCGTATCAGAACAATTAGGCACACACAATTTATTCTCCCAAAACAAGTATCCCTCATGCCTAAATTACTTATCACTAGCAAATTTCTCACAAGCTTCATACTCAATGCTAAAGTCACGGTCATCAGCATATAACTCTTTAATATGTTCAAAACCCAGTAGTTTAGCATTAAGAGTTGAGATTAAGACACACCTGCAAGAAAGCGCATCGATAACGACATTTTCTTTACCTTGCTTGTAGCGAATGACATGCGAAAATGTCTCTATAAACTCCACCCAACGAGCATGCCTCTTATTCAGCTTCTGTTGGCCTTTCAAGTGTTTTAGGGATTCATGATCGGTGTGAATCATAAACTCCTTAGGCCATAGGTAGTGCTGCCACGTCTCTAGTGCCCGAACCAACGCATACAACTCCTTATCATAAGTTGGGCAATTAAGAGTTGCCCCGTTCAGCTTCTCGCTAAAATATGCTATTGGTCTCCCTTCCTGCATTAAAACAGCACCACTTCCAACACCTGAAGCATCACATTCAATCTCAAAAGATTTGGAAAAATTAGGTAAAGATAACAATATAGCATTAGTCAACTTCTCCTTGATTAACTGAAATGCCCTTTCTTGCTCTACTCCCCATCTAAACCCAATGTTCCTCTTGATCACTTCAGTCAGTGGTGCAGCTATTGTATTGAAATCTTTCACAAACCGTAGGTAGAAACTAGCAAGTCCATGAAAACTCCATACGTTTCCCACACTTGTTGGACTCGGCCACTCCTGGATGGCTCGCACCTTTTCTTCATCAACCTATATATCTTGAGCACTAACAACAAAACCAAGAAACACAAGCTTATCTGTGCAAAAGGTACACTTCTTGAGGTTAGCATACAATTTCTCCTTTCTAAGTATATCCAAAACAGATTTTAAATGCACTACATGTTGGTCCACATCTTTACTATAAATGAGTATATCATCAAAATACACAACAACAAACTTGCCAATAAATGCACGTAATACATGATTCATTAAACGTATAAATGTACTTGGAGCATTAGTTAAACCAAATGGCATTACTAACCACTCATATGGACCATATTTTGTCTTAAAGGCAGTTTTCCATTCATCACCCTCTTTCATGCGTATTTGATGGTATCCACTTTTCAAATCAATTTTTGAGAACACAGAAGCACCATGCAATTCATCCAATATATCATCTAAACGAGGAATAGGATGGCGATACTTTATCGTGATATTGTTAATAGCTCTGCAGTCTACGCACATCCTTCATGTCCCATCCTTCTTAGGCATAAGTAAGACTAGAACGGCGCATGGGCTCATACTTTCTCTCACTTACCCCTTTGTCATCAACTCACTGACCTGCCTTTGAAGCTCCTTTGTCTCCTCGGGGTTGCTTCTATAAGCCGGTCAGTTTGGAATGGAAGCACCAGGTACAAAATCAATCTGATGTTCTATTCCCCGAATTGGTGGCAATCCATCAGGCACCTCATCTGGAAATACATCCTCAAATTCCAGCAACATAGAAACAACAGAACTAGGCAATGCAGGGTCAATTTCGTTAGTGTTTAAAAATGCCTCTTTGTTCAAAAGTACAATCATTGGCTAATTTGAAAACAAAGCCCTTTTAATCTCACCACCTCTCGCATAGAAGTTTGTTTTTCTCTCTGCTTTTCTCTCATTGGCTGATTGTGAATTTTTTTTCAGCCCTTTCAATTTTCTCTCCTTTGCTCTCTTTGCTCTCCTTTTTCTTAGCCATCTCATCTTTTTTTCCCTCACAGGCCGAACTCTCTTTCAGCGCTCCCACTCTTGATTTTTCTCCACTCATCATTTTTCTTTTATCATTTTCTCTCTGTAAGCTCACTTGGTCTTCATGGACCTGTTTTGGTATTAACGAAACAAAAGTGATTGTTTTTTTATTATGAACTAATGAGTATTTGTTGGTGAAACCATCATGTTTAGCTCGCCGATCAAATTGCCATGGTCTGCCTAATAATAAGTGCCCAGCTTGCATCGGAACCACATCACACAAAACTTCATCTTCATATCTTCCAATGCGAAAAGAAACTAACACTTGCTTATGCACCTTTACCTCACCACTATCATTTAACCATTGCAATTTATAAGGTCGAGGATGCTTACTTGTTGGCAGCTCTAACTTCTCTACCATGGTTGTGCTAGCAACGTTAGTACAACTCCCACCATCAATAATCACACTACATACCTTGTTTTGGACATGGGCGTGTATTACTACCCCTCCTCTTAAGTTGATTCTCAATTTTGACAACCATGTGCCCCATGTCCTCCAACTTCACATAATGTTGTAACTTAACGGCATTGTGAATTTCTCGATTCGAGCTCGCTAAAAACTTTGCCATTGTAGCCTCCCGATCCTCCTCTATATTTGCTCGAATCATCATAACCTCCATCTCCTTATAGTACTCCTCCACACTCCAGTTGCCCTGTTTAAGATTTTGTAGTTTATTGTACAATTTGCGGTAGTAGTAAGTTGGTACAAATCGCTTCCTCATCACGGTCTTCATCTCTCCCCATGACTCAATAGGTCGCTCTCTATTTCGTCTCCTATTTATGACAAGTTGATCCCACCAGGTAATAGCATAATCAAAAAATTCAATTACAACTAGTTTTACCTTCTTCGCCTCAGAATAGTTGTGGCAGTCGAAGACGAACTCCATTTTCTTCTCCCATTCTAGGTATGCTTTAGGATGTGATTTGCCTTGAAATGATGGTATCTTCAATTTTATGCCTCTCAAACTATCATTTTCCCAGTTCCTAACTCCTCTATCCCATCCAAATCTCCGGTGACTACCCGCTAAATCTTCTCCTTCATCAAACTCTTCCCCATAGTAGTCATTAACCTCTCCGCTAACCGGAACCCTTTCCCGCCTACGTGCATGAGGAAAATGTTGTGGCTGTTCCACACGTGCATTTGCTATCTTGTCTATTCTCTCATGAAGCTGTTCTAACTTTCCTCTCGACAATCGCCTCATCTCCCCTATCATCGCTTCCATGAGGATTTTTGGATCTGTTGCACCAGAGGTACCCTCAATAGTGTTCTTGCTGTTGTTTGACATTTTTTTTTCTGCAAAACAAAGTAAGAAACAATGCAGAGGACCTTACCACACTCCCTTACGTGTTTCACTCGTGAAATGGTTCACTCAATTTTACTCCTGTTTGCGCTCAATGCTTTTTGGCTTTTATCCACTCTAATACTCTCACCTCTCGTGCCTTTTTTCACTCGTAAATTCTCACTCAGTTCCTATAGAACTAGTCAAATCAATATCAAAATTTCCTTGACAATTCACAAACAGATTACCAAGGAAGCTAAGAGTATAATAGGTAATGATAATTTGGGCTTTCGAAAATTTGAGCAGAAAATGACCGAAATTTTGAGCAAAAGTTTTGGTCTTTGTAGGGAATTCAATTTTGGGCTCCTTAAACTATGAATAACAAGAATCAAACAAAAAATTTTAAGACGGGTCTCCAGACTCTTTTTTTTTTTTTTTCGGATCCTCTTGTCTCTTCTTTCCCTTGTTTTTTTTCTTTCTTTCCTCTTTTTTTTTTTAAAAATAAAACCCGACTTTGATAATTGAAATCAAGACTCATGAATAATTGAAACAAACAAAAACTAAGGAAACAGATAAGTAAAACCTGATTAGAACCCCCGCTTTGGTACCAAATGATACGAACCATGCCAAGAACTGACGCGACCCTAACCAGAATTGGCCTCTAAGATCGAAAACGCCTAATCGGATTTGAAATGGAACCGCGACCCGATGCCTAACAAGAAGCACGAACCTTGGTATGTGAGGACGCCACAATCAGTTATGGATGGATTGATTGATAAGTCTTTGAACGCCACAGAATCTTCCGATAAGTTCGAATAGTTTGTTTAGGAATCGAAGAGAATTAAACCTCAAATTGTGTGTAAAAAAAAACTTATTACCAATGAATGAAATTTGTTACAATATATAGTGGTTCCCTTTTGCGAATTTTGAGCTCCTAATTGCCCATGGAATTTCAGGCAAATCAATTACTAGCCAAAAAAATGCTCAATCTAAAGCAAATAAAGTAAGTTTCCTAAATGGCTAAAAAGCCTTAAAATAATATAAAAGTAAACGCATGTTTTGTAAAAGAAAAGGAAACTGGGCAATAATTAGGCAATTAGCTGATTCTTCTCGCTACTTGTCGCCTCAAATTGGGAAAGTAACTGAAATGAAAAGTAGCATGATTATTTGCAGCCATAGGATTATTTGGTCCCATCTAGAACTTGAATCATGCATTTGTTGGTTTGGTTGTCACATGCAATTCCCTCAATAGGCCTCCATGCGATAGCTTGAGCCCAAGATGCTTGAATCAGCCCAATAAGCATTTCTTTGAACTTCTTCGCATGAGCTCTTGTAACTGGACCAATGGGAACTTGAATTGGATCTAAATATGTCTCATCCCTTATGCTCTTGCTTGTGCTACCGATGCCCTCATCATTCCCCTCCTCTTGAGAGGGATTTGTCCTTAAATTGTCGCCTGCATCAAATGGACTTAGATTAGAAACATTAAAGGTAGTGCTTACACCATACTCACCTGGCAAGTCTAGCTTGTATGCATTATCATTGATCCTTTCAAGAATTTGAAAAGGACCGTCCCCTCTAGGCAACAGCTTGGACTTCCTTTGTTTTGGAAACCATTCCTTGCGTAAGTGCAACCCAATCGTTGGGCTTAAAGACGAGCTTGTGACGCCCTTTGTTGGCTTGTTGAGCATATTCCTTAGTCCTTCGTTTGATGTTGAGTGCCCTCTCGTGTATCTGCTTAACAAGGTTAGCTTTTCTTTTTCCATCTAAATTCACACGCTCAGACAAAGGTAATGGCATCAAATCCAAAGGAGTTAAAGGATTAAAACCATAAACAATTTCAAATGGCAAAAATTAAGTAGCAGAATGAACAGATCAATTATAAGCAAACTCAACATGTGGTAAACAGTCCTCCTAAGTTTTGATGTTCTTTTTAATGACAGCCCGCAATAAAGTTGACAAGGTTCTATTCACAACTTCTGTTTGACCATCGGTTTAAGGGTGACAAGTAGTCGAAAACAATAGCTTAGTCCCTAACTTAGCCCACAAAGTCTTCCAAAAGTAGCTTAAGAACTTTGCATCCCTATCAGAAACTATTGTCCTAGGCATGCCATGAAGTCTCATAATTTCCCTAAAGAACAAATCAGCAACATTGGAAGCATCATCTGTCTTGTGGCATGGAATAAAATGTGCCATCTTTGAAAACCTATCCACAACCACAAATATCGAGTCTCTTCCCCGTTTTGACCTAGGCAATCCTAACACAAAATCCATCGAAATATCAATCCAGTGTTCACTAGGTATTGGTAAAGGGGTGTACAAACTGTAGGGCTGCACTCTTGATTTAGCCTGCCTACAAGTTACACATCTACCACAAAGCCTCTTAACATCTTGTTTCATATGTGGCCAATAGAAGTGTTCTTGCAACACCGCCAAAGTTTTCATCACTCCAAAATGTCCCATCAATCCTCCCCCATGGGATTCTCTCACTAGCAAATCTCTTAATGAACAATTAGGCACACACAATTTATTCTCCCGAAACAAGTATCCCTCATGCCTAAAGTACTTACCACTAGCAAATCTCTCACAAGTAGTTTAGCATTAAGAGTTGAGATTAAGACATACCTATGAGAAAGAGCATTGGCAACGACATTTTCTTTACCTTGCTTGTAGCGAATGACATACGGAAACGTCTCTATAAACTCTACCCAACGAGCATGCCTCTTGTTCAGCTTGTGTTGGCCCTTCAAGTGTTTTAGGGACTCATGATCGGTGTGAATCACGAACTCCTTAGGCCATAGGTAGTGCTGCCACGTCTCTAGTGCTCGTACCAACGCATACAACTCCTTATCATAAATTGGGTAATTAAGAGTTGCCCCGTTCAGTTTCTCATTGAAATATGCTATTGGTCTCCCTTCCTGCATTAAAACAGCGCCAATTCCAACACCTGAAGCATTACATTCAATCTCAAAAGTTTTGAAAAAATTAGGTAAAGATAGCAATGGAGCATTAGTCAACTTCCCCTTGATTAACTGAAATGCCTTTTCTTGCTCTTCTCCCCATCTAAACCGAACGTTCTTCTTGATCACTTCAGTCAGTGGCGTAGCTATTGTACTGAAATCTTTCACAAACCGCCGGTAGAAACTAGCAAGTCCATGAAAACTTCGTACGTTTCCCACACTTGTTGGACTCGGCCACTCCTGGATGGCTCGCACCTTTTCTTCATCTACCTGTATACCTTCAGCACTAACAACAAAACTAAGAAACACAAGCTTATCTGTGCAAAAGGTACACTTCTTGAGGTTAGCATATAATTTCACCTTTCTAAGCACATCCAAAACAGATTTTAAATGTGCTACATGTTGGCCCACATCTTTACTATAAATGAGTATATCATCAAAATACACAACAACAAACTTGCCAATAAATGCACATAATACATGATTCATTAAACGCTTGAAAGTGCTAGGTGCATTAGTTAATCCAAATGGCATAACTAACCACTCATACAACCCATATTTAGTTTTAAACGCTGTCTTCCATTCATCTCCTTCTTTCATTCGCATTTGATGGTATCCACTTTTCAAATCAATTTTTGAGAACACAGAAGCACCATGCAATTTATCCAACATATCATCTAAACAAGGAATGGGATGTCGATACTTTACCGTGATATTGTTAATGGCTCTGCAATCTACGCACATCCTCCATGTCCCATCCTTCTTAGGCACTAGTAAGACTGGAACGGCACACGGGCTCATACTTTCTCTAACGTACCCCTTTGTCATCAACTCACTAACCTGCGTTTGAAGCTCCTTTGTCTCCTCAGGGTTGCTTCTATAAGCCGATCGGTTCGAAATGGAAGCACCAGGTACAAAATCAATCTGATGTTCTATTCCCCGAATTGGTGGCAAACCATCAGGCACCTCATCTGGAAATACATCCTCAAATTCCTGCAACAGAGAAACAATAGAACTAGGCAATGCAGGGTCAATTTCGTTAGTGTTTAAAAATGCCTCTTTGTACAAAAGTACAATCATTGGCTGTTTTGAAAACAACGCTCTTTTAATCTCACTACCTCTTGCATAGAAGTTTGTTTTTCTCTCTGCTTTGCTCTCTTTGCTCTCCTTTTTCTCGGCAATCTCTTCTTTTTTCCTCTCACTGGCCGAACTCTCTCTCTGCACTCCCACACCTAATTTTTCTCCACTCATCATTTTTCTTTTATCATTTTCTCTCTGTAAGCTCACTTGGTCTTCATGGACCTGTTTTGGTGTTAACGGAACAAGAGTGATCGGTTTTTTATTGTGAACAAATGAGTACTTGTTGGTGAAACCATCATGTTTAACTCGCCGATCAAATTGCCATGGTCTGCCTAATAATAAGTGCCCAGCTTGCATCAGAACTACATCACACAAAACTTCATCTACATATCTTCCAATGCGAAAAGAAACTAACACTTGCTTATGCACCTTTACCTCACCACTATCATTTAACCATTGCAATTTATAAGGTCGAGGATGCTTACTTGTTGGCAGCCCTAACTTCTCTACCATGGTTGTGCTAGCAACGTTAGTACAACTCCCACCATCAATAATCACACTACATACCTTGTTTTGGACATGGCACCTAGTATGAAAGATGTTTTCCCGTTGCACCTCTTCTTCTTCTTCTTTGGCCTGCACACTTAGAGCTCTCCTTGTAACCAACAATTCTCCTTGGGCAGCATACTCCTCATCGTCGGCATCCTCTAATGAAGGCATAGAATCGTTATCTGAATCCTCGTCGGTTTCAACCTCTCCATTGTCCCGCATCACCATAACTCGTTTGTTCGAACATTGGCTTGCTATGTGACCCCTGCCTTGACATTTAAAACATTTAATATCATGATTCCGAGTAGTGGAAGAATAGGATTTACCTTGATTTCCATGGCTGGCCACCTCTTGTTTTTCTCCGTCTTTGGCTTGGTGTTGGGTTGCTTCTCATCCTTCCTCCATTGGTTCACTTTCCAAGCAGACGTACTTGGGTTTTGGCTTGGGCGTGTATTACTACTCCTCCTCTTAAGTTGATTCTCAATTTTGACAGCCATGTGCACCATGTCCTCCAACTCCACATAATGTTGTAACTCAACGGCATTGTGAATTTCTCGATTCAAGCTCGCCAAAAACCTTGCCATTGTAGCCTCCCGATCCTCCTCTATATTTGCTCGAATCATCATAACCTCCATCTCCTTATAGTACTCCTCCACACTTTGGTTGCCTTGCTTAAGATTTTGTAGTTTGTTGTACAATTCCCGGTAGTAGTAAGCTGGTACAAATCGCTTCCTCATCACGGTCTTCATCTCTCCCCATGACTCAATAGGTCGCTCTCTATTTCATCTCCTATTTATGACAAGTTGATCCCACCAGGTAATAGCATAATCAGAAAATTCAATTACAGCCAGTTTTACCTTCTTCGCCTCAGAATAGTTGTGGCAGTCAAAGACGAACTCCATTTTCTTCTCCCATTCTAGGTACGCTTCCGGATCTGATTTGCCTTGAAATGATGGTATCTTCAATTTTATGCCTCTTAAACTATCATTTTTCCAGTTCCTAACTCCTCTATCCCATCCAAATCTCCGGTGACTACCCGCTGAATCTTCTCCTTCATCAAACTCTTCCCCATAGTAGTCATTAACCTCTCCTCTAACCGGAACCCTTTCCCGCCTACGCGCATGAGGAACATGTTGTGGCTGTTCCACACGTACGTTTTCTATTCGGTCTATCCTCT
>CAMOHE010049967.1:0-13628 GCA_946598075.1 Artocarpus hirsutus | reverse complement strand
TAGGAACGATTTTCAGCCCAAAAGAATCCCTAATCGAATGTTGACTTAGAAAATCCCTTAATTAGCGCTTTCCCATGCGAAATTATGCCCTCAAATCTGACTTTGCTGGCTGTTATCTAATAGAAATAACATAAAAGGAAAGTAGCTAATTTTATCCCTTAAAATGCGCCTAACCTAATCTAGAAAAGGGAAAATATCCAAGTTTGTTTTCTTGCCTAACAAATCCAAGTTTGGCAACTAAGAAATCACAAAAATTACATTAGAAAGATAATTTGATGACGAGACTCAAACATGATGACATGGCACCCACGTGTCGATCCAAAATAGGAAGTTTGCCCCATAATTTACTGGAATCATGCACCATCATCAATGTGAATCTTCTAGAACCTTAATCATAGTGACTAGGCTCTCTTATGATTGATTTGGGCCCATACTGGGGCTCCATTTATGTGATATGTCACAAACTTGTTGAATGAGACCGTTCAATGCTTCCTTGAATCGCTTGGCCTTAGATCTTGTGATTGGACCACTTGAATGGCTTAAGGAATCATGACCATGGCTCCTAACTTGTACAGCTCCACTGCGTGCATCATTCTCCCCCTCTTGAAAAGGATTTGTCCTCAAATTGTCATCTACAACAAAAAGAGATAAGTCAGAAACATTAAAACTAGCACTAACACCGTACTCACCTGGTAAATCAGGTTTGTAGGCGTTGTCATTAATGCGTTCCACCACTTGAAACAGGCCATCACCCCTCGGAAGGAGTTTTGAAAGCCTTTGTTTGGGGAAGCGTTCCTTTCGTATATGCAGCCACACCCAATCTCCCAGTTCAAACACCACCTGCTTGCGATCCTTATTGGCTTGCCTTGCATACTACTCGATACGCCTCTCTATGTTCTGTCTTGCCTTCTCATGAATTTGCCTAACAAAATCAGCTTTTTTCTTGCCATCTAAGTTAACTCGTTTGTTCAAAGGTAAAGGAGTTAAATCCAAAGGAGTCAATAGATTAAAACCATAAACAACTTCAAATGGTGAAAACTTAGTTGCAGAATGAACACATCTAATATAAGCAAACTCAACATGTGGCAAACATTCTTCCCAAGTTTTCAAATTCTTTTGAATGACAGCACGTAATAAAGTAGATAAAGTCCTATCCACTACTTCAGCTTGACCATCAGTCTGTGGGTAACAAGTAGTAGAAAATAATAGCTTAGTCCCCAACTTTGCCCACAAGGTCTTCCAAAAGTAACTCAAGAACTTTGCACCTCTATCAGAAACAATACTCTTAGGCATGCCATGCAACCTAACAATCTCCTTGAAGAACAAATTAGCTATATGTGATGCATCATCGGTTTTATGACATGCAATGAAGTGTGCCATCTTAGAAAACCTATCAACTACCACAAACACAAAATCTCTCCCCCTTTTAGTCCTAGGTAACCCCAACACAAAATCCATAGAGAGGTCAACCCAAGGTTCTCTAGGAATAGAAAGTGGCGTATATAACCCATGTGGATACAGCCTAGACTTAGCTTGTTTACATGTAATGCATCTCCCACAAATCCTCTCAACATCACGCTTCATATGTGGCAAAAAGAAATGCTCATGCAAGACTCCTAAAGTCTTAGTAACTCCAAAGTGACCCATTAAACCACCGGCATGTGCTTCTCTAACTAACAACTCACGCAAAGAAGAATGAGGAATGCAAAGTTTATTTTCTCGAAACATGAAACCCCCCCTCATGTAAGTAGTATTTCCCACATGCCCCATTTGTGCAATCTTTAAACACAACTCCAAAATCATAATCCAATGCATACAATTCTTTAATGTACTCAAATCCAAGCAACTTAGCATCAAGGGTTGAAAGTAAGGCGTACCTACGAGATAGTGCATCAGCAACTATGTTTTCCTTACCTTGCTTATGTTTGATCACATATGGGAATGTCTCAATGAATTCTACCCACTTGGCATGGCATTTGTTCAATTTGTGCTGCCCCTTCAAATGCTTCAAGGATTCATGATCTGTGTGAATCACAAACTCCTTCGGCCAAAGATAATGCTGCCAAGTCTCTAAGGTTTGAACCAAAAGTGGGATAATTTAGAGCTGCCCCACTCAACTTTTCACTAAAGTATGCAACCGGTCTTCCATCTTGTGTCAAAACAGCTCCAATACCTGTACCTGAGGCATCACACTCAATTTCAAATGTTTTAGTAAAGTTAGGTAAAACAAGTAGAGGTGCATTTGTTAACTTCTCCTTGATCAGTTTAAATGCCTTTTCTTGTTCCTCTCCCCACTTAAATGGAATGTTCTTTTTGATGACTTCAGTCAAAGGTGCGGCAAGGCTACTAAAGTTTCAAACAAAACGCCAGTAGAAACTAGCCAAGCCATGAAAACTTCTCATCTGCCCTATGGTTGTAGGAGTTGGCCAATCTTGGATTGCCTTCACCTTTTCCTCATCAACCTATATACCTTCTGCACTCATAACAAAACCAAGAAATACAAGCTTATCTATGCAAAAGGTACATTTTTTGTAGTTAGCAAACAACTTTTCTTTCCTTAAAACATCTAAAACAAGTTTTAAATGTTCAACATGATCATCCAAGTTTTTGCTATAAATCAGGATATCATCAAAATAGACAACCACAAATTGACCAATGTAAGCACGCAAAACATGGTTCATAAGTCTCATGAAAGTGCTCGGTGCATTAGTTAATCCGAAAGGCATAACTCACCATTCATACAAACCATATTTTGTTTTAAATGCAGTTTTTCACTCATCACCTTCCTTCATCCTAATTTGGTGATATCCACTCTTAAGATCAATCTTGGTAAAAACACAAGAACCATGCAATTCATCAAGTATATCATCTAGTCTAGGAGTGGGATGAGATACTTTACCGTAATGTTGTTGATGGCTCGGTAATCTACACACATTCTCCATGTCCTATCCTTCTTAGGCACTAGTAACACCTGAACCGCACAAGGACTCATGCTTTCATGCACATATCCCTTCTCCAATAACTCACCAACTTGCCTTTGAAGTTTCCCTTGTCTCTTCAGGATTACTCCTATAAGTAGGCGGATTTGGAATTGAAGCACCAGGTATGAAGTCAATTTGATGCTCAATTCCCTGAATTAGTGGTAAGCTAGGAGGCAACTCTTCAGGAAATACATCCTCGAACTCCCGCAAAAGGGAAACAACACTGCTCGGCAAAAACCCAACAAGATCATTAGTGTTTAAAAAGGTCTCCTTGTGCATTAGTACTATAAGGGGCTGATGAGAAATTAAAGCTATCTTGATCTCTCATTTCTTTGCAATAAAATTGTATTTTCTTCTCTCGCACACATTAAGTTCGAAGTCTCTCCGTTCTCTTTTTCTCTCTTATTTTTCACACTCTCTTTTTCTCTCTCTCTTTTTCTTTTCTCTTATGTTCAGCCTCCCTCTCTTTCTCTTTTCTTTTTTCACTCGCTCTTTGTATTTTTAATTGATCTTCAAGAACTTGTTTTGGAGTCAGTGGTACAAGTGACATTGGCTGTTTATTCATGGTAAAAGAGTACCTATTGGTAAAACCATCATGTGTGGTTCATCGATCAAACTGCCACAGCCTTCCCAATAAGAGGTGACATGCATGCATGGGGACAACATCACAAAGCACCTTGTCCTCATACTTTCCAATAGAAAATGCCACCATCACCTGTTTAGTAACCTTGATCTGACCACTATCATTCAGCCATTGAAGCCGGTATGGCCTTGGATGCTTCAAGGTAGGTAACGCCAATTTCTCCACTAACTTGGTGCTAGCCACATTTGTGCAACTTCCTCCATCTATTATCACGCTACAAGCCTTGTTATTCACAAAACACCGTGTATGAAACAAATTCTCTCACTGATTATTCTCTTCTTCTTTAGACTGTGCACTGAGAGCTCGTCTTGCCACTAATGACTCTCCAACTACAGCACACTCCCCTTCATAGGCATCTTCGAGAGGTGGCATGTCTTCTACTTCTTCTTCTTCTTCATCCTCTGAAACAATCTCTCCTTGAGCTGTAATCACCATTACTCTCTTGTTTGGACATTCGCGAGATATGTGACCCCTGCCTTGACATTTGAAGCACTTAATGTCATGACTTTTTGAGGTAGGAAATTCAGTGTTACCTTGTTTAGGTGCAGCAACTTGTTTGGCATCCTTAGAGGGTTCAGTCTTTGGTTTGTTTGTTGGAAATTCTTCCCGTTTAGGGGCTGGTCTCCATGTGTTTGAGATAGCCATGTTAGATCCCCTTCTAGCCATGTTTCTTTGCTTCAATTGCTGCTCCACTTTGATGGCTTGGTGCACCATATCTGTCAGCTCCACATAATGTTGCATTTCTACCACATCTGCAATCTCACGGTTTAAACCATGCAAGAACCTAGCCATAGTGGCCTCCCAGTCCTCCACTACATTTGCGTGGATCATGGCGACCTCTATCTCTTTATGATATTCATCAAAACTCCTATTACCTTGTGTGAGGCGTTGGAGCTTGTTGTACAACTCCCTATGGTAGTAACTCGGGATGAATCATCTGTACATGATTGCTTTCATTTCCTCCCACGTCTCAACAGTTCGCTCTCCATTTCTTCTTCTATCCTTCAACAACTGATCCCACCAAACAATAGCATAGTCAGTGAATTCAATTGCAGCGAGTTTTACCTTTTTTAACTCAGAGTAGTTGTGGCAATCGAAGACCATCTCCATCCTCTTCTCCCACTCTAGATACACCTCAGGATCATTTTTTCCATGGAAGGATGGAATCTTCACCTTGATGCTTCCTAAGTTATCATCCCGCCTCTGCCTACCTAGCATATCTTCTCTATTCCCTAAACCACGCCCAAACCTACCCCAGTTATTCGGTGGAATATCAAACTCCTCCCAGTCATCATCATCCTCTATATCCCCCCATTGTTCACCATGGTGTACACATCTATGTTGCCTAATGGGGTTATTTTGGCGCTGCCCCCTAGGTGCCCCCTCTTCCAACCTATCCATTCTCTCATGTAAAGGTTCCAATTCAGCTCTCATCATCCGTCTCAATTCCCCCATCAAAGCTTGTAACTGTAGGTTTGGAATGGTTCGTTGTTGGACCTCTTCAGTTGAATTATCTTCTGGATTGTGAGACATGTTTAAACTCTGGAAGAAAAGGTTAGGAATCTCACAAGCACTTCCTCACGTGTTTCACCCAAGAATGATTCGCTCACACTCATGTTTCACTCAAATTGGCTCTTAACTTAATGTTCTCAATGCTCTTGCCTTTTTCCACTCGTGACTTCTCAAATTCTTAATCAGACTCAAGAAACACACAAGATTCAAGCAGCAATTCAAACAAACTAGACTCTACCCAAACAATCCACAAGATTTGACATGCAATTCATAGAATGACAAACGAAGACTCAATAACAATGATGCTAAATCACAAGAACGTGTAAAATGAATAGCTGAATTTTTAATTTTTGCTATGGAGTAAAGTGTGTTTTGGGCTTATGGAACCTTATAAAGGTAAAAACAAACAAAAGAAATTAAAGATGGGTCTCCAGGCTCTTTTTTTTTCTTTTTTTTTTTTGATCCTCTTGTCTTCTTCTTTCCTTGTTTTTCTTTCTTTTCTTTTTTTTTCTTTTGGATCCTTTTATTTTCATTAAACTAGAATCAACACACAAATGAGCAAGTGTGCACAAATAAACAAGAATCAAACGGAAACAACAGAATTTCAAATCAAACAAAAACTAACACAAGTATTCAAGCAAACAAAATTGGCAAAAATTCGAACAAGGAGAAAACAAAAGAAGAAAAGAGTTCGGCGAAGAAATTCAGACCTTAAACCAGAATGTTTTTTTTTAGGACTCTAAATTCGACTAAACAAGAACAAGAACATAAAATAAAAGATAGTCAAACTCGCCTTGGAACCTAAGCTCTGATGCCAACTGATATGAACCCCGCCGACTAACGCGACAAGACCCGACATCAAATCTGGAATCGAACTCCTAATCCCTTAAGACACACGTTTGTTGGGCCTTAACTCGTAGTCTAGAGAGACGCAAACTAAGAACCACAGATAGGAAGATGCCATACCTAGAATTTGCAAGAACACTTAAACTCTAGATGATAAGTCAGTTTGTTGATCGCCACAAGATTAATCTTGATAAGTTCAAAGAGTCTTCTCAAGAAAATAAGAAGAACGCAAGAAAGTCTCACCAAAAGTCATGAATAAATCTCCAATCACAAGATCTAAGGCCAAGCAATTCAAGGAAGCATTGAACGGGCTCATTCAACAAGTTTGTGACAAGTCACATAAATGGAGCCCCGTAATGGGCCCAAATCAGTCACAAGAGAGCCTAGTCACTATGATTAAGGTTCTAGAAGATTCACATTGATGATGGTGCATGATTCTAGTAAATTGTGGAGCAAACTTATAATTTCGGGAAACCTTCCTATTTTGGATCGACACGTGGGTGCCATGTCGTCAAGTTTGAGTCTCGTCATCAAATAATCTTCCTAATGTAATTTTCGTAATTTCTTAATTGTCAAACTCAGTTTTGTTAGGCAAGAAAACAAACTTGGATATTTTCCCTTTTTCTAGATTTGGTTAGGCGCATTTTAAGGGATAAAATTAGCTACTTTCCTTTTATGTTATTTCTATTAGATAACATCCAGCAAATTCAGATTTTAGGGCTTAATTTCACATGGGAAAGTGCCAATTAAGGGATTTTCTAAGTCAACATTCGATTAGGGATTCTTTTGGGCTGAAAATCATTCCTATATAATTGTAAACACTTTGTTATTTTGATTTCAATAAATCAGATCATTATTCACGACTTTTGGTGAGACTTTCTTGTGTTATTCTTATTTTCTTGAGAAGACTCTTTGAACTTATCAAGATTAATCTTGTGGCGTTCAACAAACTGACTTATCATCTAGAGTTTAAGTGTTTTTGCAAATTCTAGGTGTGGCGTCTTCCTATCTATGGTTCTTGGTTCGCGTCTCTCTAGACTATGGGTCAAGGCTCAACAAACATGTGTCTTAAGGGATTAGGAGTTCGATTCCAGATTTGGTGTCGGGTCTTATCGCGATAGTCGGTGGGGTTCATATCAACTTGCTTATTTATACAGGAGGTTAGTGAAAGATTTTAGCACCATCGTTCCACCGCTTACATAAGTTATCAAGAAGAACACTGCATTTAAATTGGGTGAAGAACAAGAGAAGGCATTTCAGCTCATTAAACATAAGCTTACTCATGCTCCTTTACTTGCTTTACCTAATTTTTCTAAGACATTTGAAGTTGGTGTAGGATGGAAGACCACTTGTGTACTTTAGCAAGAAGTTAAGCGGGTCTGCACTTAACTACCCCACTTATGACAAAGAGTTGTATGCGTTGGTTCAAGCTTCGGACACATTGCAGTGCTACTTTTGGCCAAAGGAGTTTGTGATTCATATGGATCATGAATCCTGGAAGCATTTGAAAGGTCCACACAAGCTGAACAAGTGACATGCTTGATGGGTTGGATTCATTGAGACTTTTCCCTATGTCATTCAGTATAAACAAGGCAAGAAAAATGAGGTTGCAGATGCATTTTCATGTAGGTATGCCTTAATCTCTTCTCTTAATGCTAAGTTTCATGGTTTTGAACTCTTAAAGAACTTTATCCTGATGATCATGACTTTGGGGAGATTTATATAGCATGTGAAAAATCTACAGAGGGTAAGTTCTATAGGCATGAGGGCTTCTTGTTTAAAGAAAACAAGTTGTGTGTGCCTAATTGTTCATTGAGAGACTTGTTAGTTCAGGAATCCCATGGTGGAGGGTTAATGGGACCCTTTGGAGTCACAAACTCAAGCTATTTTGCAGGAGCACTTTTATTGGCCACACATGAAGTGGAATGTTGAGAGAATTGGTGGAAGATGTGTCACCTATATGCAAGCTAAATTGAGGGTTAAACCGAATGGTCTTTACACACCCCTATGTATTCCTAGTTCACCAAAGCGAACAAACGCTGTTTTTTTATTGAAAGTGAATAAAGGCTGTTTTTTACTCATCAAAGTTGATCTAGACGGGAGTTAGTCAGCCGTACATGTACACGTGTAGGAGTGGTGTGTCCAGCAAAGATTCAACATTTGAATTCTTTGCAATCTTATTTTAGCTAAGTTTTAGTTGCACAATTTGAATTTAGAATCTTTGTTTAGACATTATTATAGGCGTGAATAGGAGGAAGGAATCTTTAGTTAAATTTGATTCCATCCTAGGGCTTTATTTAGGCTTTTCTTTTATTAAGTGTAGATTAGGGATTTTACAATAAAAAACCCAATTGTGGATTTCGACCATATAAGGCCATTTTCTGATTATGCAATTCAGTTTTGATGTTCATTCATATTGATAGTTATTCTTCTTGAGTTCTTGAAGAAACTTATCTAAACTTATCAAGGATTCTTTGTCGTGTTCAAATTAACTTATCAAACAGACTTTCAACCCCGTTTGTGGCATTTACACCATACTAAGGTTCTTGCTTTGTTAAGCAATGGGTCGCGGTTTCCATCCAACTTGAGAGATCCTAGGTGTGAATTTTCCAGATTTAGTATTAGGTTTCATCGCGTTGTTGGCGTGGTTCATAACAAAGGCACCACAATCAATTATGAAACAATTGATTGATAAGTCGAAGGTTGAATGCCACAAAAATTTTGATACTTTCAAAAAGGTCTCAAAGAAACAAAGAGAATTTTCATCTCCCAAAGTTTGAATAAATTCTAAATTGTGTCATATTTCATTAAGCCAATGGCTATTTATAATACAAGATAATCAACAAATTTGGCAACTTTTAATTAGCCTTAAAGTCGCCCATCTAAGAAAAAGGAAACTAAAATATTCTAATTACTCAGCCTCTGAAAAATTTCTCTACCTAAGAGAAAAAATGAAATTAGGAAACTATAAGAAAAGGAAACAAATCCTAATTAGCTTACACACCTATTCCATAAAAGAAACTAGGAATGGCGCCTAAAGAAGAAAAAGGAAACTTAGTTCTCAATCAGGTAATTTAGATAGGCGCCTATAAAAGAAAGTGAAACTAACTTTTTTCAATCAGAAAAGTAATTAAATAGGAAACTAACCAAATGGGAAACTAGTTTAAAAAGGAAAATTAATTAAAAAAGGAAACTTCTTGAATAAGGAAAACTTCTTGAATCTTACATTGGTGTGCTGATTAATCTTATACTGAATAAGGAAGGCATGATTTGAATTTGGACACTCTTCTAGATTATGCCAAAGCTTCAATTTTGGTAAGCCACCCTTGAGGAACACATGTTGCATGTTCCTTGGGCCTCTATGAATTTGTCTCAGTCCAAATGCAGTGAATCAGCCCGTTAAGATGTTCTTTGAATCTTTTTGCTATAGCCCTTGTAACCGACCTGATTGAAACTTGAATTGGATCCTTACTCCATGTATTAGGCATGAACTCATCAGTCTTACACAAGGCAACTGGAGTGTGGAGGATTATTGTAAGGAGATGGAAATCGCAATGATCCAAGCAAATGTAGAGGAGGATTGAGAGGATACAAGGGCATGGCTTTTGGTGGGTTTAAACTTGGAAATTGCTAATTTGGTGGAATTACATCATTATGTGGAGTTGGAAGATATGGTGCACATGGCTATCAAAATTGAGAACCAACTCAAGAGGTGGGAAGCAATACGCAACAAAACCCTAGCTCGAGTTCAACATGGAGGCTGAATGTTGTTAGGAGAGAAGAGAAGCTAGCCACAGCCCTACGCAAACCCTAGGAAAAACAAGAAATGAGCAGCCATAGAAATCAAGGTAAATCTGATTCTTCTACTACTTGAAATCGTGATATTCAATGCCTTAAATGCCAAGGCAGGAATCACAAAGCGAGCCAATGTCCAAACAAAAAAGTAATGATATTGAGGGAGGATGTTGAGATTTAGCTCAAGGATGAAGATGCTGAAACCATGACACCATTGGAGGATGTGGACGATGAGGAATACACTACCCATGGTTAAATATTGGTTGCTAGGAGTGCTCTAAGTATGCAAATCAAAGAAGATGACTAAGTACTACGAGAGAATATCTTTCATACTAGAGCCACGTACAAAACAAGGCATGTAGTGTAATTATTGATGGAGATAGTTGTACTAACATTGCTAGCACTACATTGGTGGAGAAATTAGGACTGCCTACAATTAAACATCCCCAGCCTTACAAGTTGCAATGGCTTAATGATAGTGGTGAGTTAAGGGTAAATAAGCAAGTATTGGTGATGAGTATGTGCCTAATACATGGAGTAAGGATACAATTCAAGTTTCAATCGAGCTGGTTACAAGAGTTGGAGTTAAAATATTCAAAGAAACTCTTAATGGGCTGATTCAAAGCATTTGGACTTAGGTGAATTTATGCAGGCCCAAGAGAATGTCCGACGTGTTCCAAAAGTTTGGATTACCAGCATTTAAGGTTTGGAGGAATTTAGAAGAGTTTCCTCAAAAAGAGCTTCAAGATGGCACCTCCAATTTCCAGCTAGTTTCAAATTTTCAACAAGTTTCCTTATTTTCAGCCATGCCATTTTAGAAGATTCCATATTCAGCCACGCCATCTCAAGATAGAAATTTCCCTTTTCAGCAATTCAAGAATAAAGAAGTTTCCTTTTTTAGCTAGTTTTCCTTTTCAACTAGTTTCCCTTTCCTGCTAGTTTCCTTTTTTAGTTAATTTCCTTTTCCAATTTAAGAAGTTTCCTGAATCGCAAGGCTTGTTGCCATTTTAAGTGCTTTCTTTTTTTTATTTGGTTTGTTTTCCATTTAATTAGTTTCTTGAATATGGAGTAGTTTCCTGATTATGGAAAAGGTGCCAATTAGCCTCTCAATTTTGGAGTAGGCATGTAAGTAGGTTAGGATATTAGGTAGCTTCCTTTCTTTTAATTTCCAGATTTCTTATTTCCTTTTATTTTTGTTTGGGGCGTTTTTCTTTAGGGGTAGATTATCTAGGACTCAGTTTCCTGAAATTCATGAGCTATCTTGTATTATAAATAGCCATTGGCTCAATGAAATGAAAGACACAATTCAGATTTTCATTCAAACTTTGTGAGATCAAAATTCTCTTTGTTTTCTTTGAAAACTTTTTGAATTTATCAGAATTTTCGTGGCATTTACCTTCAACTTATTAATCAAATGTTTATATTCGATTGTGGTGTCTTCATTATGCGCAGGTTCTTGCTTCACTATAAGCAACGAGTTGCAGTTTTATACAAATCTATTTTTAAACGACCTTGGAGACTTAGTTGATTCAAGGGTCTCGTCGCTTTATTGACAAGGTTCACATCAGTTAGTTTCCTTTCACATGGAAAATATGAAGATGAAGTTTTGTCTAATGTAGTCCCAATGCAAGCTGGACATTTATTATTAGGCAGGCCATGGCAATTTAATCAGTGTGTTAAGCATGATGGATTCACCAACAAATACTCATTTGAGTTTAATGAAAGGAAAATTACTGTAGTTCCTTTGACACCAAAGCAGGTTTATGAAGATCAAGTGGGTTATAAAAGAAGAGTGACCAAAAGAAAGAGAGTGAAAAAAAGAAAACAAGTGAAATTCAAAAGAAAAAGGGAGAAGGCGGAGAAGATAGAGAGAGGAATTAAGAAAATTGAGAGAGAAAATAAGAGAGTTGATTCGGCCAATGAAAGGAAAGCAGAGAGAAAAGAAAATTTATATGCAAAAGTGAGTGAAATTAAAAGAGCATTACATTTAAACTAGCCAATAGTTTTACTTTTGTAGAAAGAGGCATTTTTAAACACTAAGCAACTTGACGCATCTTTGCCTAGTTCTGTGGTTTCTCTTTTGCAAGAATATGATGATGTCTTTCTAAAAGAAATTCCACAAGGTTTACCCCCTAATCAAGGAATTGAACATCAAATAGATCTCGCACCTAGTGCTACCATTACAAACTGGCTGACTTATCATAGTAATCTTGAGGAGACAAAGGATCTACAAAAGCAAGTCAAAGAATAGATGGAAAACGGCTACGTTAGATGATACGAACCATGCCAAGAACTGACGCGACCCTAACCAAAATTGGTCTCCAAGATCGAAACGCCTAATTAGATTTGAAACGGAACCGCGACCCGATGCCTAACAAGAAGCACGAACCTTGGTATGTGAGGACGCCACAATCAGTTATGGACGGACTGATTGATAAGTCTTTGAACGCCACGGAATCTTTCAAAAAGTTTGAATAGTTTGTTTAGGAACCGAAGAGAATTAAACCTCAAATTGTGTGTAAAACTTGTTATTATTGAATGAAATTCGTTACAATATATAGTAGTTCCCCTTTGCGAATTTTGAGCTCCTAATTGCCCGTGGAATTTTGGGCAAATCAATTACCAGCCAAAAAAGATGCTCAATCTAAAACAAATAAAGTAAGTTTCCTAATTGGCTTAAAAGCCTTACAATAATAAAAAAGTAAACGCATGTTTTGTAAAAGAAAAGGAAACTAGACAATAATCAGGCAATTAGTTGATTCTTCTCGCCACTTGTCGCCTCAAATTGGGAAAGTAATTAAAATGGAAAGTAGCCAGATTATTTGCAGTCGTAGGATTATTCGGTCCCTTCTAGAACTTGAATCACGCATTTGTTGGCCTGGATCTCACAAGCAATTCCCTCAATGGGCCTCCATGTGATAGCTTGAGCCCAAGATGCTTGAATAAGCCCAATAAGCATTTCTTTGAATTTCTTCGCACGAGCTCTCGTAACCGGACCAAAGGGAATTTGAATTGGATCTAAATATGTCTCTTCCCTTGTGCTCTTGCTTGTGCTACCGATGCCCTCATCAGAGGAAGACCAAGTGCCTATTTTAATGAGAAGGAGCGAGGTAGCCTAAAATTACCCAACTTATGCTAAAGAGTTGTATGTGTTGGTTCGAACGTTGGACACATGGCAACACAACCCTTAGCTAAGGAATTCAAGATTCACACTGATCATGAGTCGTGTAAGCATTTGAGAGGCCAACACAAGTTGAATAAGAGACATGCTGATACGAACCATGCCAAGAACTGAGGCAACCCTAACCAAAATTGGTCTCCAAGATCGAAACGCCTAATCGGATTTGAAACGGAACCGCAACCCGATGCCTAACAAGAAGCACGAACCTTGGTATGTGAGGACGCCACAATCAGTTATGGACGGACTGATTGATAAGTCTTTGAACGCCACAGAATCTTTCAAAAAGTTTGAATAGTTTGTTTAGGAACCGAAGAGAATTAAACCTCAAATTGTGTGTAAAACTTGTTATTATTGAATGAAATTCGTTACAATATATAGTAGTTCCCCTTTGCGAATTTTGAGCTCCTAATTGCCCATGGAATTTCGGGCAAATCAATTACCAGCCAAAAAAGATGCTCAATCTAAAGCAAATAAAGTAAGTTTCCTAAATGGCTTAAAAGCCTTACAATAATATAAAAGTAAACGCATGTTTTGTAAAAGAAAAGGAAACTAGACAATAATCAGGCAATTAGCTGATTCTTCTCGCCACTTGTCGCCTCAAATTGGGAAAGTAACTGAAATGGAAAGTAGCCAGATTATTTGCAGCCATAGGATTATTCGGTCCCTTCTA
>CAMOHE010049966.1:87324-97864 GCA_946598075.1 Artocarpus hirsutus | reverse complement strand
ATTCCGCTTAAAATGAATCACATAAATCATTCATCAGCAACATATGTCGCTATTAAAATGGTCCCAAAACCCAAAATTTACAAAAATCTCATGCACATTTGCCGGACTGAACCTTTCAATCATGTTGTAGTTTACGCATAGCAACATAAACTAATATCTAATAAGTTAGTTTTAGGTTAATTAATTAGATAATTTTAACTTAGTATTTTGTTAGTTTTGAGTAATTATAAGAATTTGATAGTATTTTATGCTCTTTTGTAAATTTTGAGGAAAAAAATACATATTGACAAAGTGCGGGACAAAACAGACTGAAAAATAAGCAAAATTAGACTTAAGGACGAAATAAAGCCTAGACGTCAACTTATAGGCACTTAGGCACTCCTGTAGAAGAAATCCATAAAAAAACCCGATAGCATAGCGCTTAAGCGCCATTTTGATGGAGGAGACCACGGAGTAGCATACCGCCAGGCGCTACAATTGTGGTGCCTAGGCTCCATTACGAGGCCTAGGTGCTACAATCATGGCGCCTAGGCGCCATAAATATAGAGCCTAGGCGTCGTTGTGATCTTAATTCAATTCTGAGTCTAATTTCGTTCCAAAATTGTACTTTTAAGCACTAGCTTACAAATAAAACATTATAAGGGGCTGAAGGACAATTTTAACAGAGAGATTCCAGAAAAGAGAAGAGAACTTATTGCTTTGGAGAAGAACACCGGTGCAATTTGGAGACAGAATCCATCTTCGCATCTAAACATAGTTCTTTTCTTTTGTTCCTCATGTTTAAGACATTATTTAGGGTTATTTTTAGTTTAATTATGAACTAGTTTTTTCTATTCTAAGGCTACGATGTGGCCAGATTATGAATGTTCACTTGTTTTTAATTTAATTCAATTCGGTGTTTATTCATTATCTACGTTGAGTATTTAATTTGATCATAATGCTTGTAAAAGTTTACACACTCTTTACATGATTTGTGATTTAATTTGAGGCTAAGAAGTGATAACTAAATTGGATTGTGATTGAATGCCATGAGATTATCATAGGATAGAGATATCTATGAGACTTGTGTAACGTGGTGATTTTTTTATTCTTAATGAATCTTGGTAAGTTTAGAGTTTCCATAGAGATGTAAGAAATTTGCTAACTAAGATAAATTGTTAATGCTTGAGAAAGATTAATGATTACCTAAGAGAAATTCATTATTAGCATAGGAGGAAATATCAATTGATTAAATTAGATATATTGAATAGGATTAATCGATGAGCTGTAAACCCTAGATGTCTTAATATATTGAAATTTCATCTACTGAATTTGCAATTTATCATTTTCATTAATTCAGTTTGTCTTCTTTTTGCCATTTTATTATTCCATTGTTTCCCATATTTTAGTTGTTCAAATAGAATTAGAGTTAGATTAATTCGGTGCTTAGTGACAATTAATCCTTGAGAGAACGATCTCCACTTACACTTTATTACTTGTTAACGACATATGCACTTGCGTTAGGAAATTCACAACAAAATCATGCCTATTAATGTGCTTGCCTCTTCAACGACGACTAGTAACTTAAAACTCTAAAATCATCTTAGACAACCTTTTCATATAGGAGGTTCTAGATATAGTAGTTATTTTAATTGCATTGTCTTTTGTTAATTTATCTATAACTTTGTTATTAGACTAGAATATTGCTTGTTGTACTAAGTATCTTATTAGAAAAATTCTTTTCACTTACATATGATTAAAATCCCAATACTTACTAGAGAGAGTAAAGGCTCGGGTTTGTTTGTACACTGTTAGAGTTGTTAGTTTTCTATTGTAGTTAGTTACAGTTAATGCTACAGGTCACCTAGTAATTAGTTTGTGTTCAAATGGTAGAACTATTATTTAAGTTACTCAGCTCAACTGGCAAATTAGTTAATTGAAACATTTCATTTTCTTAGAAAAGTTTTTCTCTTGAGCATTCTTTGTTTTCCATCACCCTCTTTCACTTTCTATTTGATTTTCTTGGAAAGCTAATATGGTATCAGAGACAAAAATTTTGAGTGTTGGGAACTTACTGGAGGTGACTGACAATGGCGGATTGAGTTCTTCTTCTTATTGGTATTTCCCTATTTCGTTTCCTTATCCAATTTTGTCAAAGTTGGATCTAAACAATTTTCTTGTATGGTGGAAACAAGTGTTTCCAACAATCTAAAGTCTTCGACTTCAAAGTTTTCTTTTGGATTTAGTTCCACCACCATGAAAATTTCTTTCCCTTGGTGTTGAACTTGCAAAGAAGATTAATCCTGATTTTCAAGATTGGGAACAGCAAGACCAATTGATTCTTTCCTGGCTTTTTGCTTTAGTTTCAAGTGGTTCTTTCTCATTTACTGAATTATGATTCTTCTGCTCAGGTGTGGAAAACTCTAGAGATCTATTTTCCCTCTCAAATGAGGGCAAAGGTAACTTAGTTTAAACTTAATTTTAGAACTTAAAGAAAAGATCTCCAAGCATCAATGATTTTCTTCTTCGTTTTTGTTACTATGTTGATATGCTTGCTTTGGTTGGCCATCGATTGTCTATTAAAGATGATATCAATTCTATTCTTGATGGTTTGCCATAGGAGTATAAGATGTTTGTTATTTCAGTCAACACCATAACTAATCCTTTTTCTATGGAAGAGATTGAATCTCTGTTGCTTGCACATGAAGCATGAATTGAAAAGAACCTGATAAATCTTGATTCAGCAATATATAGCCAATTTAGCATTTTTTGATCAGAAACAATTTGGGCAAAACAAAAAGTTCCCTGTTTTCAACAATTTGAGACATTTCTTTTCTCCTTTACAAGGCACAAATTTAAGTTTTTTTTTTTTTTTTGGTCCTAGATTTGCTAGTCAAAATGTTCAGAGATACTTACTTGGCCTAGCAACTTTTCAACCTAAAGGGTCTTCTAGTTCTCGAGGTCGTGGAAGATCATTTGGCAGAGGTTGTAGTTCTTGGTAGAATAATAAGAAACAATGTAAACTTTGTGGCAATGTAGTTATGAATTGTTGCCATAGATTTGATCAAGCCTTCTTCGGACCTGCTTAGCTTTTTGGTGACTTCTCCAATCTGTTCCTCAAGGAAATCTTGCTCAGTTTTAGGGCTTTTCTGATTATGATGCCTATCAGTTTTCAGAACATGAATAGTCCTTCTCCCCATTGTTAGGAATGCTTGCTACACTTGAGAGTATCTAGGATCTTATGTGGTATCCAAAAGGCAGCTCAAACACTAATTGGTACCCAAACTTTGGGGCAATAAATCACATCATTATAGATTCAGCTTGATGATCAAGACTGATTTTAGAGGCAAGGATCAAGTTCACCTGGGAGATAGTAAGGGTTTAGATATCAAATACATGGGTTATTCATAGTTTTTGTCTCCATATGTTGCATCTAAAACTCTAACTCTTGAACAGATTCTTCATGTTCCTAAAATTACTAAGAATTAACTTAGTGTCTCAATGTTTGCCAATGATAACCAAGTCTATTTTGAATTTAGACCTGACTCTTGTTTTGTGAAGGATCTTACATCCCAAGCTGTTGTACTAGAGGGTCGTCTTAAGGGCAGTCTTTATGTCTTTGACAATTCCCAAATCAATATTTAGCAATCTAAGTCCTCTTATCAGTCATTTTCAGCTTATTCTCCTGCTGACACTTTAAACTCTTAGTTCAAAGAGCTTTCCAATTTCTTTTTTTCTCATAGAACTTCTTGTAAGTTGTCTTAATTAGCTACTCATTCTTTGTTTAATATTTGGTATAATAAGCTTGGCCATCCATCTGAGCAAACTATCAAACTTATACTTTCTCAATGTAATCTAGAAAGTATTAATAATACACCTAATAATGTTTATTCTGCCTGTTGTCTTGGCAAATTACATGTTTCCATTTCTTGCTTCTTCAACTACTTACACTAAACTATTGAAGCTAGTGTATACTGATCTTTGGGGTCCCTCTCTTATCCTTTCCACTAGTTGTTATAGATATTATATACACTTCATTGACTGTTATTCTAGATTAACTTGGATCTATTTGCTAAGACACAAATCTATAGCTCTACAGACCTTCGTCAATTTCAAAAAGCAGGTTGAATTACAACTAGGTACTAAGCTAAAAGCAGTACAATGTGATTGGGGAAGGGAGTATAGACCATTTATTGATCTTCTTACAGCTCATGGGGTAGTTCATAAGTATCCTTGCTGTCATTGCCATGAACAAAATAGCCTAGCAGAAAGGAAGCATATGCACATTGTAGAGAGGTTTAACTCTTCTTGCCTGAGTATCTATGCCTTTATTAGGATGAAGCATTTAGAATAGCTGTGTATCTTATCAATCGATTACCCTTACCAATGACTAGTAACATATTGCCTTAAGAGAAACTGTTCAAAACTAAACCTCAGTATACACAGCTTAAGACCTTTGGCTATTAATGTTTTTTAAATCTCAAACCATATAATCATCACAAATTTGCCTATAAGCCTACACCTTGCACTTTTGTTGGTTATAGCCTTAATCACAAAGGCTACAAATGTCTTGATTCTAATGGCTGAATTTTCATCTCTAGAGATGTAATTTTTAATGAGCTTACTTTTCCCTTTGCTCCACATTTTAAGTCCTTAATGTCTTTTAAATCCTTTGGTGGCTCCTCTTTAGCTTCACTATCAGTTTTTTCTCTCATTACTTCCTCTTCAGATGCAACTATTTGTCGTAATACTATAACTAAATAAAATGCTATATCTATAATTTCTAGTTCTCTTATTTTACCTGATACACAATTTCCTATTCCAACCATTGAAGCTCATGTTCCACTTACTGTCTTAAAGTCTAGACACAATGTTCATTCCATGAAAACTAGAGCCAAAGTTGGTATTTTTAAAACTAAGGTTTCCATGGCTGCGAGGGAGCCTAGTACAGCTACAGAAACTTTAAGTAATAATCATTGGAAGCAGGCTATGATGGATGAATATATGGCTCTACTCAAAAGTAATACGTGGAGCTGAGTGACATTATTTGAAGGCAGAGAAGTTGTGGGTTATAAATGGGTATTTAGAGTGAAAGAGAACCCAGATTGTACAATTAACAAGGATAGAGCTAGTATGAAGGCAAAGGATTTCATCAAGTTGCAAGGTTTGATTTTGATGAAACTTTTAGTCCAATGGTGAAGCCAACAACAATTAGGGTTGTACTTATAGTTGCTTTGGCTACAAATTGGTTATTAGATAGGTTGATGTGAATAATGCATTTCTCAATGGAGATTTTCAAGAGGAAGTGTTTATCGAACAACCTTTCCGCTTTATTGTTCCCAATAATCCCCAACTAGTATGCAAACTTTATAAGTCTCTGTGTGGACTTAAGTAAGCACCTAGAGCTTGGTTTAAGAAGCTCTTTTAGGGTCATATTTGTGGTTTCAAATCAACAAGATCTAATTAGTCTTTATTTGTTCAGCAATTTGGTTAGTCTACTCTTTTTGTACTTGTCTATGTTGATGATATTCTAGTTACTGAAAGTGATAATTCAGCTGTGCAGACTCTAATTAGTCAACTAAATGCTAAATTTGCTCTTAAAGACCTTAGAGCATTGTATTACTTCTTAGGTATTCAAGTGAGAAAGTCAGGTGTTGGTTTACATTTGTGTCAAGCTAAATACATTAAAGACTTGCTGTGTAAGACTAAGATGCAGTTGCCAAAGGTGCTTCAGCTCCCATTGTAATGCCCCCTTATGGGTGCCACATTAAACGTTATTTTTATCGTTGAACTTAATAATTATAGATGAAAAGTTCAAAACAAACAACAACACTTTGAGAAAAATCCCAAGATCATATGCATATATTTTTTCTTTAAAACTACTTACCGAATTTAACTTTTTCTCCTTGGTTAGCCCGATGGAACACCTAAGACATTCATCTAACTGACCACCTGTACAAAATTGAGTTTACAAAAAGAAAAAAAAAACAAATATAATGCAACCTACTCTTAACTTCCAATCAAACAACTAATTAAGACTAATTACGAAGGAATAAACTATATAACGTATTCTTTAATAAATAACCTAAGAAACTAAAAAAAATCTAAAATACAAATTACATTCAACAAAGCATAAGATTGAAAGAACATATCACAAATAGAACTGTGTCTCAAATAAATAAAAATACAAAATATAATATATTAAGCTTTGTTTGAGTTTAAATTCCTTTCATGATATGACTCCATTTCCAAGTTAACACTTGTAACACACATGTTCGTTCTTGTCCTCCATCCTAATCAACCTGCATCTTATCTTTATTTGCAATTTGATATAAACTAAATAAGCATAAGCTTAGTAAGTACACATTCCTATCTTTCAACAAAAAAAATTTCATAAAAATCATTATATAACATCGTAATCATAATTATAGTAGTGGACAAGGTATAGGTTTGTATAGAACATATCTTTTCATTTAAAATTTCATATTAAAACATTATTTATTTTATCTTTAAGGGCCCAAGCATTGCACCATTAACATCATAAGCGCACTGTCCTGGGAGGAGTAGGGTAGCTAGACCTAAACCAAACATGACAAGTCCAAATCATATAGGACATCATAAATATAAACATAGGGTGTTAAACATCTGTTAAACCTTCTTGTTGTAACAAGAGTTTTCATAAGAAGACAATATGTGAAAACAAACTTAAAAATTATCAGAAAACATATTCTCAAAACATTTTCGTAAACTTTTATTATGTTATAGGTCGAATGCACTTATTTGAATTCCTTGCTTACTAAACCCTAAATCGGGTGACGTTGCCAGGTTTTCGATGTGCTTGTCTTTTGGAGTGTTCATATCAATCATTCATATAATACATAGAATTAATATTTATGTTCATGATATCATTTAATACTATATTACATCATCTTATATGATTCGTAACAAAACATAGAATCTTTGAGTCACAAACATGCATTTTGAATCAAGAAACATAAAAATAGAAAACTTGACCTTTAATCGCCTAGAAAAATTAACCTCAACTTTTAAGAATGAATAGAGTGTAAAAATTATTCCATAACATAGCTAACATATATAAACATCTTTCAAATTTTCTTCTCTAGAAAATATTAATCCAAAATACCCTTTTTAATTTTTCAAAACATTCAAGTAAATCAGTCAGTCATAAAAACTGACTGACCTTAAAGGATTCATCACCTTATATATTTCGATTCACATTTAATTAGAGCATGACAATTTGTAGGAATATAGTTAACATATATATATATATATGTATATATATATAATGTTTAGATTTTTCTTTCGCCATAAAAAATTTCATTTGATATATTAAAATAAATCATATAATCAATATTACAAAATCTGCCAGTAAAGCCTGGGTAGTGACTACACGTAATAGACATGTAAAATCATAACATATCTAAAATTCAGCTTCAAATAAATACTGAGCAATTCATAACACACGTTCAAAGTCAAAGTTAATATTAGCACCAGACATACTAAACTATGAACATGTTTAATTCAAACATTTTTATAAAATAAAATATCTATGATATGCTTTTAATATTTTTATGTACCCTTTTAACATATAAATAAAATTTTAAAAAATAATAAATCATGCAAAATATATTTAAAAATATGATTTATCATCTTACGAATTACATAAGGCATATCAGGCAAACAGTGATAACCACTAAGTACTTGACAATTAGTGAATTTTATCTTAAAACATAATAAGGATATGAAGCTAAAAATTTAAAAAAATTTAGGTAACATATCAACAATGACTTATAATTTTTTACAGAATTAAAATACGCTTTTTGTCCCATAAAATAGACTCTACAAAGCACAAATATAAATTTGCCAACAAATAAAATTTCATGAGTAGTGTTTGATTGAAAGCTCATAATCCTAATAATATTTTAAATAAAAATTTATAAAAAATCTGAGAAATTTTTAACATATATATACAGATCATATCTAAAAATTGTAGCAAAATAAAATCATTTGATTTCAAAACATAATCAACAACCTTACTGACTAACCAAAAACTCTAAAATTCTCATGTCATATTTCGACAACAAAACATTATTTTCAGGCAATTTCATAATATCCTATGGGCATAAATGCCTTCAACCATAAAATAACATTGTTATAATCAAAGTAATAAACAAAACAACTAATTTTTCATAAAAAGATACATGCACACACATTCACAACGTGGAAGAACAATTTTCTAATAAAGTTTATCACAAAACAATGTATATAAAACATAAAAATTCAAAACCATGAAAACTTTTACACCATACCTTAAATTCTTATGTTTTCTTCAATAAATACGAAGATTTACACGTAAAATTTCTAAAAAGAATTCCTTCTACTTTGGCTTGAAAGAAAATAAGAGTAATGAATTCTTGAATTTGAGGATTAAAGAGATGATGGAGGCTTATTAATGTGAATTTGAGAAAGGGTAAGGGAGAATTTTATTTGACTGGAAATTAAGAGAATGAAGACTTTGGTAGCTTAAAGGTATATTTATAGGTTTATGAAAGAGAAGAGATTAGATAAGTGTTAAAAACACTAATCCTAGTCTAAGTAGGTTTCCTCTTTTTTAGATGAGTGTAATTTCAATCTAATTAGATCTCTCCCTCTTTATATAAGATTAATCCTAATCTAATTAGGTTTCTTTTTTTCCTTTTTCTTTTTTTTTTTCATGGCAACTTTTAGCCGTTTTGCACAATATATATATTTTATAACTTCTACTTATTTCCTATGTTAACGTAATATAATATAATATAAATATAATATAATACAAAATTATTTATATACAATAATAATATTTGCTCTTATGAACCCCACAACTATTAATTCACTTTTAATTATCATGACCTCATTGATATTATAAAAATAAGAAAATATGCAACAAAATTTATGTCTTTATCAAGAATATAACTCCAGGGCATGTATAACTCTAGAGCATTATAAAGATTATAAATTTAAAGCAAATTGAAATTCTAAAAAAATAATACTTTATGCTTATCATCATTTTTTTTGACATGAACATCTTGAGCACATCGATCCTGCGTGGCCATCACCTATGACATTACTCAATAAAAAGTTAATTTACTTAACATAAATAATAATAGCACTTAAAATATCACTTTTTAACATTAAATTAATGTAAGTATCTATAAAAGAAAATGGCAGGCTTTACACCCATGACAACTAGACAAAAGTTAATAGCATATGGAAGTGATTGAGTTCTAGATCATCAGTTGTATGGAAGCATTGTAGAAGCTCTACTGTACATAACTATCACAAGATCTAAGCTTGCATACTTTGTTAATGGAGTTTGTCAGTTTATGCAACAATCGCTGGAGGCTCATTGGAAGACTGTGAAGCATATTTTGAGATACTCCGCTAGAACAATAGAGTATGGTCTTCATCTCACCAAAATTAAAACTCAAACACTTAATCTAGTGGGTTTCTATAACGCTGATTGCGCTGTTTATATAGATGAAAAATGTTCAATCGCTAGATATAGTCTTTTTCTTGGTCCAAACCTCATATCTTGGCAGTCTAAAAAGCAACACACTGTGTCACGATCTTCCATAGAGGCAGAGTATAGAAGCTTGGCTAGTTTGCTAACAAAAATTGGCTAGTTACAAGGCTTGTTGACTGAGCTTGGGGTAATGAGTTCCAGAAAAAGAATAGTGTGGTGTGACAACTTAAGCATAGTTCAACCTATAGCAAATCCAGTATTACATGCTCATACTAAGCTCATTGAATTGGATTTGTATTTTGTCCGTGAGAAAGTTCAACAGCAGCTATTGGAAGTGAGACATTTGCCCTTGATGGATCAAATAGTTGATGTATTCACTAAGGCTGTTTTTAGTTCAATGTTCAGTTCCTTTAGAGACAAACTTATAGTTCTGAATTTCAATACTCTATGTTTGAGGGAGGATATTGAGAGTAGAGGCTCTGGTTAGTTTGTACACTATTACAGTAGTTAGTGTTTTGTTGTAGTTAATTACAGTTAATGCTATGTGTCACTTAGTAATTAGTTAGTGTACAAGTTGTAGAACTGTTATTTAAGTTACTTAGCTTAGTTTAGAAATTAGTTAATTGAAACAATTCATTTTCCCAGAAAAATTTGGAAAGCTAATGCTCACGAAATAGTAAGTCTTAATCTAATAGGTAGTGTAACTTACTATACAGAGGCCCATTATTTTATAAGTAGAGGGGTTTAAATCTTATATGGTGTAATACTATTGGTCATTTATAATTATTTTATGTGTGAGCTATATAAATAGCTACGTTAGCTATTGTAATGAATCAGTAGACTTAAATATTGACATATTGATTACCAAAGTTGAGTTCTCTCTCTCTTTTGGTTGACTAGAATGTCCCAGGGAGAGGAAAAAGGTGGAGATTGCTTTTCCATAGGCCTTACAAAAATTTGATCCTTCCAAATATAAACGCAGAGTGGAATGCTTGCTTTGAATGTATAATTATAACTGTGCCTTTCTTTTCTCTCTTC